>UYYF01004758.1:0-31732 GCA_900618365.1 Thelazia callipaeda
TATATATATATATATATATGCGCAATGCACACAGTTAATATGAATGAAGTAGCCAATAAAATTTTGGTTGCATAACTCTATTAAAATAATTAACATAACTGCTTTTTTGATCCTTTCGCAGCCGTTAGTCAGTATATGATATTATTCTCAATAAAAGTTATAAAATTTGTGAAGTGAAAGTTGATTAGCTCATTAAAACCTTACTTCTTTCACTGGCCTAATTCTTTAAATCTCAGTAAGCTTTTTAAAATGACATCTGTGTTACCTTGATAAGCATTCCCTCTTCCAGTGATAAGATTTCAAAGCTTATCAAATTTTTTAGTCAGTTTCCAGCTTCAAATTTTGCTTAAATTTTTTTTCTATAAATGTTAAAAATTTCATGTCGAATAATTTGTCATCGAAAGTATCAAAGTTATGAGATCAAAAAGTACTGATTTAAAAAATAAGTTTGTGATAAATTGTCTTTAGATAAGTAATCGCTTCATTGTATCATTGGCAGTATCAGATTTAATTATTGGCATTGAAGGGTATCCACTATTCACTTTATATGTTTTAAATGGTGAGTACATTTTAATGACACCGTTTCATCCATTTATGGATTCTTGTGTAATATTATCTTTAAAGAGGTAACTTGGTTGTATAGACTTTCAGGAAACATAATACATTTACAGGTGATCGTTGGCCTTTGGGGTGGATAGCATGTGAGACTTGGCTTTTTCTTGATTATACATTATGCCTCGTATCTATTTTAACCGTGTTGTTAATCACAGCTGATCGGTATTTATCTGTGTGCCATACAGCATCATATATTAAATGGCAGTCACCTTCAAAAGCTCAAGTAACAATTATTCTCTCTTGGATTATTCCTGCCTTTATATTTGGCTTTACGATCTATGGCTGGTCACTAATGTCAACCTCATCCACTGGGTAATTTTCGAACTTAAATACATAATGCTCTTACTTTTCTTTCCTTGAACCAACAACTATTTTTGTTGATTCACCTCGTTCTTTTGCTGGCAGTTCTGTTGTAATTTTCATCTTGCGATACATTTTCTGCTAATTAGTGGGTATTATATTTTTCTGCAGACTTGTCAATGGCGAATGTGCAGCTCCTTTTCTGGCCAATCCTTATGTGAATATGGGCATGTATGTTGTTTATTACTGGACAACATTGGTTGCAATGCTTATACTGTACAAAGTAAATTGCATTGCTTCTAAAATTTGTGGCTTTCATTTTGATACTACACTTTACCTGTCAGTCATTCATTCTCAGACTAACCAAAAATTTGTAATTGATGGCAGTTCACAAATATATATCTAATTTATGTTTCTGTGATCACCATACTTTCCCTATCCTATAATTGAAAGCGGTTTCATCGTTTTACTTGAATTATTCTGGGATTTTTTTGAACATAAGCATGTATTTTATCTTTAGGGTATTCACAAGGTTACTAAAAAACTTGAAAAAAGAGCTGGTGCTAAAGAGCGGCGTCATTTAGCCTTATTATTTAGTCAACGATTAGGAACTCAGGTGAATATTTATAGTGATCTTATACACGTTATATCCGTTTGTTTAGATGCCATTATCCTCATACAAATTAATAACATGATTGATTGGTATAGGTTGGTGTCAAACTGATGTTTTCTCAGCCAAATAATGATTGCGATGAAAGGACGGTAGTAGAGAATGCTCATATTGCTGGTGACATCGCAAAAGATAATGATTACCACACTTTTACGGGAAATGTTATGGTAGGCTAGCTGATCATCTATATTAATTATGATTTGAACTCTTCTGTAACACTTATTAATGGCTACAGTGGTTTCATATATACATATAGTCCATAACTTTTGGTTGTTATTAAATTCATTTTATCTTTATTTTATTAGTATGAAAACTTAGTTTTCAGTGAAAACCAGCAACAAAAATTTTAAACATGAGTTACATGATGCTTCATCATATAAACTAAATTTATTGGAACAAAATTAGTTTCGAGTTACAGTTGTTTCAAAATCTGGTTCATAATTTTTGTACTTGAAGTTTTTTACATCATGTTTTGTTTTAAATGTAATGAAATAATGCAAAGATATTTTTGCTGGTACTTCTGAGAATAACCTGTGAACTGAAGTTGGAAACCATTGGAACAGATTAAGGCTTAAAAAGTTTTTGAATGGATATATCTGGCTGATTTCAGCTTCAGATATCAGCAACTAATAGTAAAACTGATAAAGCTGATATGGGAATGGTGCATAATGTTAAAGAAGAAACTGTACTAAAATCGCTTTCATCTTGGAAGCCATCGTCATCTACAGAACCTTTTTTATCTGTAGAGAAGCAAACACCTAAAATAAATTTTCTCAAGCCAATTCGATCTCCTTCTAGAATTGTAAATTTAAAGCATGATACATCATTGCTCGTACGTTATCAGCTTTATCAAAAATAACGTGTTTACCTCCTACTTATAACACTTTTTGTCAATATCGACGAAAAAAAAAATTTGCTCTTATTTCAATACATGTAATCGTTTTTTTCTCCAATTGTAGGATGGTTATGATAAACCAGAGATTAAAGATGAGGAAACCTTAAGAGAAATGATTAATGATCGCAGTAGTGATGTGCCTGATATCAATGTCACACCGATAGCGATAATTGATTCCGGTGTTCATGTTTGTGATCAGCCGCTGTCTGCTTCTTTGGACTGTAGTGATAAGCCTTCGAATCAGGTTTCATATCGCAGCCATTTATAATTAATTTCTCGCACATTTTCAGTTATTGAACTTCCTGATATATTTTGCGTGGTACTGAGTAAATCTTACTGTACAGTTTTCATGTTTACTCTCGAAAATTAAAGATTTTGAGGAAATATTTGAGTAAATCAAGAAGTTGATTTTTTAAAGGTTTGTGCAACTCGTCATGCTGCATATCGTCGTTACGTAGCTGCATTCAGACGGGAAACCGTTTCAGTGAAAAGATTTTCTAAGAAATGGGTCAGACAAATCAAAAGTCAAGTAGCAGGTGCTCTTGGTGGTGAACGCGACTCTTTTCACTCCAGATCTTCTTCATCACTCTCAACGTATGCTTTCAAGAATATTTTTGGCAGTTCATTGGGAGGAAATGAACAAAACTATTAAGTATTTGATGCAGTATTTATTGATGACTGAAGGACGAAGTAACTCAGTATCTTCAGCAAATTAGTCATGCAGTAGTGGTGTACTTGAATAGATTATAGCAAACTGATAAATTTGTTATGCCGGCAAATTTTTTTGCAAGCATTTACTTGACTTGACTTCACTTCACTTTCGCAACTTAGCTGTTAAATATGCATCACATTTATCAATCACATCATTTCTGTTTTGTCCAATTAGCATTACCATATATTTTGCTGCTTTCCTAAGAATCTTGTCAGTCAGCTCATGGTCTCGATATCATCAAAAAGGTAAAACATTTTATAGCACATCGTCAGTTGAAAATTCACATTCAAAAGCTTTGGTGGTGAAACAAACGAAAATAAACATTCCTACTATTACGGTTACTCGACAAGACAGTGTCTCCAGAAATGATAGAAGGAAAAAACAGACTCCTCTCTCTTCTACAATATCCAGCAGCCGAAGGTCACAGAACATATTTTGTTCCCAGAAAATATGATTAGTAGATATATTTCAGGTTTTTTCTCGCGTGCTTACTTTATTAACCGGAAGTGCAGTGTTATTTTTTAGATGAATCAATTCCATTCACTTAAACTCTAACAGTTCGAACTTGAACCTTTTCAAGTTAATGATAAATTACACTACAACAGGAACCGCAAATGCTTACAATTAATGGCAAACCCTATGGGTAGACCAAGAATTTCAACAGTAAGTTTACATTCCAGACCATCACGTAAATTGTCTTTGTCCAATTTAAACCTCAAACGAGAACGAATACTGCAGTCTATCTTTTCCCCCCTAGCATTGCTTCAACGGAAACGAAAGCAGACGAAAGCTGAACGACGAGCTCATAAAGCATTCCGTACAATCACCTTCATCGTTGGCTGTTTTGCAATTCTCTGGTCACCATATTATGTTGTGGTTAGTTGTAATTAATTACAAACTTAATTTCCTTATATATATTTATATCTTTGAAAACAATCGTTCTTACTGAGCTACTTATGTTAAGGGGAAACTTTAGCAAAAACCTTTATTTTGAATGAGAATAAAACACATTCACTATAACTAATAATTTTGTAGAGATGCATCGAAATCGACTCTTTTACAGGCAACTGTTTATGGGTTTTGTAGACAGTGCATACCGACTTTACTGTATACACTCACCTACTACATGTGCTATCTTAATTCCAGTGGAAACCCGTTTGCGTACGCGTTGGCTAATCGTCAATTCCGTGCTGCTTTCCTGCGTATGTTAAGGGGAAACTTTAGCAAAAACTTTTAATTTTGGATGGAAATAAAACACATTCACTAGAACTAATGATTTGTAGCTTGTATATGCCGCTGTTTGCATCTCTTTGGTTACATATGTTGTAATTGTGTTCTAACTGATCCTACTCTGATTAACTGACGACACAATATTTTGGCCCTTTACTTCTTCAACTACTGACGCTAAATTCTAACTTTTGAAAACAATTTAGTGTAGACTGAAGTCATGTTCAAACTCGTAATTGTAGACGAACCGTGCCAAAAGTTTTAATGGTCAAAACCACCGATGCCATTGTGAAATGAATTCAAAAACTACTCCCGAACTTCTTCAAATAGAATCTTCTTACATGCCCTAATCAGCATTACAGCTCTGAAATGGTATTATTTCACAAATTTGAACACCAATATGGACATTACGATCAGCATGTCTAGTATTCCTGTCAGCATTTCGTAATATGGCTAGTTCTTGAAATTTATGACTGGATTGATTTATAAATTTACAGTGAATGCATGAAAGAGCCAATAGTTCTTTAACCGCAACATGTAATTCAACTATCTCTCAGAAAAAGTGAACTGTTTCATTGATATGCAACTGTTTGTATTCTCATATTTACGATGAACAATTCTTAGAATCATTCATTCGAATATTAAATCTTTACATCAAGGCTATTTCAATCATTCTGAACGAAGAAACTTTAAGATCAAATTCATGAGTGAACAAGAGTTTCGTAATTTGTTGGATCTATGGAGCTTAGAATTCAATAATCTATAAGTCATTGGGTCTCAGAGATCACATAGCATAGGATGATCAATCCTAATTATTATATGTTCATCCTGCGGATTCACTCCTACACTTTTCTTTTCAAAACGAGAAAATTCATTTACCAGTAGATGAAGTATTAACCAAATGTAGATACTTAATAAATCCTAGTACATGTCAATCTGAAAAGTCGATTCTGGCTAAATCTAAATGGCATTTCAATGTGAAAAACAGTATTTTAGGTCCACTTACAGTCAATTTGCCTATTAAAGATTTACTTATTATCTACTGTATTAATAACAAAACTTAAAGAGCCCAAATAAATGATGCTTCGAAGTTCTTTTTCTTAAACGTGATACCTCTATGATTAATCACAGCTATACTACTACTACTACCTGGATATTTTATCTATTACGTCAATGAAATAAAAAATGATCTACGGTATTTAGAGGAAGGGATTGAACTTCCTTCGATTGTATTTATAAATACATTTCAAGGTCATCAGCATTATACACATAAAAATTGATTTTCAGCAATATAAATACACTAAAAACGTGATAGGAATTGAGCATCCAAAAAACAATACAAGACGAATCCAGAACGGATATATCAAGAGATTCTAAGTAAACGAATTGACCGAAAGTGGATCCCAACTACCGTTTTTCACATTGGACAACTTTATGTATCGAAAAAAGATTTGCATTACGGGAATTTTTGGGATAAAAAGTTATATACCCGTAGATCTCAAATTCATATGCTAAAGAACTTCACATGTAAGCATTGATACACAATATTATGATCAATCATCAGTATGACGCCGAATACTAGATGAATCTATCTGCAGAGGCTCCACTTCCACGCGATAAAACTTCGTTCCAACTTTTAAATTATAACTAAAAGAAAAAATAACTTCGAAAAATGCAAAAAACAATTAGGGAAAAGACTACAAAGTTTTTATCCCATCCTAAATAAATGCAGTTCGAACTCACCGATTATCTGCTTTACGTATTTTGCATAATTCCAAACGGGTAGTAACTGCCATTAACCAGTTAGGGCGCTGGCCAACTGTAGATACAGCTACTGACTGTCGGTCCCACTTCACTCCCATACGTTTTAAACTGCGTTCCTTGACAAAGTGAAAGACTGGAGAAATACTGGAATTTTGAATACTAAATGATTTGAAGGAGATAATACCGTACCGTATAGCATTCTGGCCATAGATTAAAGAAATCAAATATAATCCGTGTTTACCTGAACAGTATATATGCATCATGAGGCTCACTCCAAACAATCAAAACAGCACAAAACTCATGAATATCTTGTACAGTGATCATTGTCCTCATTTCTCGTAATGAGATCGTTGTCTGTACAGTAGCCGGTTTAGATGTAACAGGTGCAATGTCCTCATCTGAATGTCCCTAAAAATTCAGAACTATTTCCTAAAACAATTTTAGTTTCGAATCATAATGTTGAAAAACTGTATTTTTTTTACAAAACTAGAGATTTTAAAACGCAAATAATATATCACCTCAGTCTCATCTGTGCTTACATCCGTATCTATGTCTTTTGCCTCATTTGTCGTTCCTAAAAATTCAATTTATCTAATATAAACAGTAAAAGAGAAAAATTGCTCCTATATCCCATAATATGGATAAAAATTAACAATTTCATGTAAATAAAAGTCAATGAACTCACTATTGCTGATAGTAAAAGGTTTCTGGAGATATTCTTTGGATACCTCATTCGCTTGCAAACCAGTAGCAATTTCTGTACATTGCATGAATTCAGTCCTAAATCATAAATTATGTTCTCTAGGTTACAAAACTTTACGCCCAATTAGTGAAAAAAGAGATAATACTTACGCAAGCTGGTATTCTTTTTCAGTTTCGTCTAGTTCTTTGCAAACCAAAGAATGACCGCACATACCTGGATTCCCATGCTAAAAATTTTATAGTCGAATGTTTTGTATATGACGTACATTAAAACATGAATCGGTCGCAATATGCAATGCTTACTTTAATATCCAATTTAGATTGCGTTTAAATTTCGACTCCAGTTAATATTAGAACAAAGCACAGAAAAAGTTAATTTGCCGAAATATATGCCACACAAAGTTTCATTTAACGAATTATGCTCCATAATTCGTGCAAAGTGAATCGCCTTTTATGAACATAAAACATTCATTGGTGGTGAAAAAGTATAATTGATTTTTAAAAGATGTGTTTAATGAGTTCATGTCCGCATTTCGAAAATAAAAACCTTGTATTTTTGTTCATAAGCACTTTGGTTGCCAGAAACTGCAGCTGTACTAACTGCACTGTCAGTAAAATGGCTACTGCCTACACGAAGCATATGCAGGGTCATTTTTAGTGATTCGATTTCTTTATTTTTTCTCTATAAATATAAAGAGAAATGCACTCAATTAAATGAGCAATTGCTTTTTACAGCCACAACAGCAAATATTATTATGAATTTATTTTAAATTTCAATCCACGAATTTAAAAAAGGAATAAGCATAGTCAATAAAATAATAGATATAATGCAAACCATCATTTCCTCGCCGTAGGATGAAGTTCTTCGCTCCAGCGCCAACTCATGATCGACTCCAAGAGTCTTGTACATTTCGCTTCTTTCAGCTTCCATTCTATAAATTAAGGGACTAAAAAACGTTGAAGACTGTAGAAAAGAAATGATTTAAGACGTATGAAATAGAGAAAACAGAAAGCATAAATAGAAAGTAGGTAAACCAATACGAATTTGAAATGTTCATGCTTGCTGCTTTGAAAAATTTTTAAGAGATCTGAAGAAAGTTTACAAAAATACTTTGCAATAGTATTTTTCGCACTTGATTGTTGTTCTCGAAGTCGCTCGATTTTTTTCTCCTGAGCAGTTATAATTTGCTGAAGTTCTAGAATGCGGTTATCTTTTTCCGAACTTTTTTCCCCATCACTCTAAAAAATGCAAACCAGTAAATCCAAACCTTGACTTAAAATATGACTAAATCCACAATCTCCGCCTAAAATTCGTCAAGTTTTGAAATTTAAAAACGTAAAAACCTCCAGATGCCAACTATCACAGATAATTTAACTATCAGTGGATGTAAATTACCATCACGAATGACTCTTCCAGCTGATTTTCTTCCTCGGTTTCAGTGACAGCATCCAATAACTTAGGCTTAGTAAACATGTCTGTACCAGCACTTTTTTCTGCACATTCAATATAGGCAACTATAGAGCTGCTGATCTTTTCTAATACTTCACCTGAGTATTCTCGGACCTGATTCACAGAGAGAACTAATTCTTCTTTAAAATGCATTAGCTCCTAAAATACATTGTAATACTTATATTTCAGTAGACAGGCATAATGTTCGTAGCTTAACAAGATTAATACTGAACACATATGTTTGATTATGCATATTTTTTTATGCGCAATCAAGTTTAACTTCTTATTACTTTTCTAATCAAACCGCGATGTTACACTAACTAACGGTCACAATAAAAAAATTCTTTTAACAAGATAAGCAATATAATTTCTAGAGCATAAGCTTATTCGATAACTTTGTTTCCACCTGAGGCAAATGCTTTTTAAATTCAAGTAAACTAAACTAAAATAATAATCGAAAATTAAACATGCAAAGTGACCTTCAACAATTTCTTCAGAGCATCTCTCAAATAGAGTAAATCATTAGCACCAGACCTATCGAATACATCAGCAACCTACAAAAACAAAAACAAAAAAAACACTCAAATCTATGAACATTGAATATTCATCCCATATCTTACCTACTACTTTTAAAAGTTTCAATTAGAGATCATTAAAAAATTATCTATTGGCTTCAGTAAAGTGATAAAATTACTCTTCGCTGGTAATTGATGTGATCTTCAGGTGTCCCAAATTGACTGGATTTATTTGATAACGGCTGAAATAAAAAAAAACTGAAAAAGTGAAGAGACAATTCATAATACAAATAGCTCTATAATTTTGATTATAGCTGGCTAGCCGACACTCTCTTATTGATAGATATAGTGTGGTATTTAAATGCTCAATATTTTTATTTAGATCCTATTTGCTTATCTCCCAGTAGCTAAGAGCTTCTACCAATTATTTCTTTCTAGTTATTCAAACATTAATCCTGACTTCCTATTTCTTAGCTAAACTCACGTTTTTGATAGAAAATTTTTATGCTGGTCATACATGCTGCCTTCCCAGACGTTTCTCCGGCTTTTATAATACACTTTTTACTTTGTATCTATTTATACTTTGAAAATACAGAATTCGCAGGATAAAAAAAAGCAAAACAAAAGTAGAGATGATTTCCATCTTTACTTTCAATGAATTTTCTTCTTCAACTGACGGCACAACAACCTGACACGCAGATGCAACGCTTTGAGGTATTGCGATTGGCTCACTTTTCGAAGCATTTAATACTGAATATGCTTCACTCTCAACTTCCACTCTATTTTCAGGAGTCTGAAAATTTCATTACAGAGAAAACAAATTCTGTATTGCGTTTCTGAATTGGCTTCGACAAAATGATCTTGATCTTATATTTCGGGGCTTGCCAGTTAAAAAGTGATCCAACTTTTGTTTTTACAAATATGCTGTAAAACTGATATCTTAGTTTGAAATTAAATGGAAATATAATAAAATATTCTTATATTTCACTGCTTATTTAAGCTGAAATTGGAACTGTTTGAATTTCTTAAGCAGTTTTAATCCCAAATAATAAGCGTATAAACATTATTAATGAGAAATTGAAAATAACACTTCATTATTTGAAACGTCGAAAAGTGCTGCAAATGGATTAAGTGGTTTTGTAGAAGATTCGTCTGTTATATCTAAACTTCCTGTAGAACCAAATCGCGAGGGTGGCGATTTGGCCATTATTGTTGCATTCGAAGGTGAAACATCCAAATTCTCGTCACCACTGAAAACAATGAGCAGTCATGATACCTATATAAAAAACTTGTGATTTTTGGTGTTTTAAATTAAATCATATGCGAGCTATTGCAAGATGAATGAATTATTATAAAATGCCATTACTTATAAAAGGATCAGAAAGCTCGAATTACTACTACCTTAACCAATGCGTTGACGGAAAATTCTTATTCAAGTTAGTCACGTTAATCGTAGCATCTGTCGTATAGAACGACTCTTCTCTTTTTAAAACAGGAGTCATTTGTGATCCCGAAATAACACGCGGATCTTTAACAGAAAGACGTAGATAGATAAAAGGATCTGTTACCTTTAGTAAATTCGTTAAACATGGAACAGCCTGAAAAACCAGTAACACTAAAGTCTGGGAATAAGCTAATAAGAAAACTAAGAGCAACTCAATATTAGGCTACACTACACAATCTAAAACCGTTCCATTATACCTGTCTTAGATTTCTCAGATCCTCTGTTGACACAGGAGGCAAATTTTTATCGAACTGAGTTAAAGTACAACAAGTAAAGTTTGGAAAACTGTCGAACATTCCAGGAAACAACTGCTTTAAAAAATGTCGACCTAATTTTTGCTTAAACACTTCTCGCACAGATGTTTCTTCTGCTATCAAAGTGACGCTTTTTCCCATGAACGATGTAAACCATGACTCGAACTCCTATGAAATAAAATGTAGTGCATGCGAAAAATGAGTTCTCTATTACATTTTTAAAAAAAATATACGAACTGGTTGCAATACACTTCGTCGAAGACATTCAGTGAGCGCTGTAGCATACATTGTTGGGCTTTCTTTCACTTGTCGAATGATGTCAAGACGGTTTCGTAAAACAATATACTTTTCTTCAAATAAAGTTATCTGATTGTTTGTCGTGTGCAATCTATCATAAACCTGAAAAATGACTAGAAAACAAAAATATAATTTATTTAGCAATATTGGAACACCTAATATATATAACTTTGTACAAAACTGCATTGATAAAAATAACCTGCAATATCCATCCCCGTAGTCTTGTTCTAATATTACTTAGCAATTCGATTTTTGATTGCTCAAAAGCTCTCCCCATTTTCTGCATCTGCTCAATCAGTTTCTTGACCTCTAGCATTTTCTCTCGCTGACCCAAAACAATATCCTATAAAAAAACTCAATCCAACATCTTTCAGAGTCTCTAAAAAGATAAACTTCTACTAAGCACCTTACTGATAAACATAAACTTCGATACCCTAATATCAGTTGAATGGAAAGTTGACTGGGATACGGCGAAGCATAAATTCCTCAACACCTTCATTTGCTCTAAAAGCAGTGAATTTTATATCAAGTAAGAGAAAATTTAAAGCTGTCAAATACGAATTAATACTTTCATTTTAAAAACACTAAAAGTTCCAAAAAAGGTCATAAGACTATACAAACTATGGCAGTCATGAGACTATATAAACTTGATGTAGTAGAAATATATAACTAACGTTCTTTATTATGAAACATCGAATCTAATTGCGTAAGACGAGTATTTATACCCCGTATAGTACGCATTTCATAATTATTGACTTTCTCATTGACATATTTCATATTGGAGATTACTTGTCTATATTCAGTATCGTTTGTCTGTAATTCCTACTGTTTTGTCCAAATAACTTAATTAAGAAATTAAGATTTTTTCCAAAACGCTTCACATTCATAACTATATTAAACACATCATTCAAATAATACCACAGCAGCAATATTTGGTGCAACATATAAACAAGTCAGTGTGATTTACTCAAGTTTCACAAAAACTGCTGAAAGTGAATATCGCTTTCCATTTCCTGTCGTAATAAGCTTACGTTAAATACCCACTAATGCAGATCTGACAATAAAACGCACATATGAAAACACAGCATGTTCTATCTATGTTGCACGCTTGATTGCAATTATCATACGCTTTTTTAAGTTTATATATAGAAATGGATATTTAACTCTGGATAAGCTTAAAGAGACAAGTTAAAAACAAGAATCTAAGAAGCGATATTCTATGAAATACCTTTGATAATAGCAAATTAACTTGCTCAGACATTTCTTCCAAAGAATTTTGTGGATCAGCACGAGCTATATACTCATACAATGTGCATTCTTCAGCAGCTCTCGACATTCCTTGCAATTTATATGAATTTGACAATAAAGCCGATGGAATCTTGATCTGAAAAACTTTGTATAAGATGAAAATGAGATGAGAAAAGTTGACAATATATGAGAGATCTCGTTGAGTACTGACTTGTGATAAAGTACGGAGAACATTATCGAAATCTTGCAGCAAGGATTCAGCTTTACCCTTCATTGTTCTCAAACGTTCATAACGAGAAAAGAAACGTTCCGATTTTTTAACGATTTGTGTTCGGGAATCGCAAAGATTAGATATTAACGCCAACCATCCCTGTAACAAACTTCCAGTTTCAAAATGACATGAAATAAAGATAATGAAGCTGGTGAACTCACCTGATGCAAAAGTTGGTGGTCCTGAACTAAACGAGCACAGAACTGCAAACTTCTTTCAGCAATTTTTATTCCCAAACGTCCGGCATCACAATAACGTGTAATCAGTGGTCGAGAGATAGTCGAGCTATCAAGAATATGCAGCTCATCATAGAATCCTAGCAAATATGATAATAAATGCAAGTAATTTTTCGCAATGTTTAATCAGTTCATATTCAAAATCCTATCCACGACCTCACAAACTCATCTGCGAAGTTTCACGAAACTTACCAGTATAAAGTGGAGATAAGTCATCAGAATAAGCGTGATCTGCATTCTGAGAATTTTCCCTACATAATTTTCGAAATAAAAATACAGGATTGGACTCGGTGCCAGTTCCCTGATAATGCGAGACCTGTTTTTCTGGCAGTAACCCTTCTCCACCTGATACAAGCAAAGCCTGTAAATTACAATGACATACATTACTTGCTAAAGAATTTGATTAAAAATGAGCGAATTTAAAGTTGTTCAAGTTGCAAAGATTATGGACAATGAATCAAACCTGTTCTACGATAGGGACACAAGTTATTTCTTCGATAACACACTGTAGTTTGTGAACAGAGCCAAGTGCGACGGATACATCTAGTGCTTGCAACGAACCCTGATTTACATAAAACACGTAAAACATAATGCTTTTGTTTTTCACTGGTAATGAAGTTCTACCCTGAAAGAGATCATGTACAGCGACACACGGTGACCAACAAAAGTATAAGCCATGTCGAAGGAGAACAAAATATTGCATGTAGTTGTTAGTTCATATTTAATTGCGCAGTCGTTCAACTACACAAACAACTGCAATTATCAACAATTAAAAAATGAGTTTGAAGCAAGCAAACGGAAATCAACCTCAAGGCACAACAACTGCCAGTAACTAACTTTCAAGCACAATTAACGAAGCGACACAAAGTAGGGTGAAAGGTGAAATGAGAAGGGAACTTATTTCCCTAACGATGAACTGCCGTCCCATCGAATGATGCTATCGATTAGGGGAATGTGGCACCTGAACGACTTGCTGCTGTTGCCACTGTTATTGCTGTTGCTGCTGCTAAGAACAATCAACCTTCCTCTGAGAGTAACACCCCTGACTGACCTTTTTGTAGAACACATTAGCAGTGAACAGCGAAACTTCTTTCACGATGAAAGACTAGCAAATTTGCGACGCGCAAAGAAGCACTACCGACGCAAGAATGCCCTTGTTTATTTCACGGCAAGTCGCAAGTCACATCCATCACTGCTCTTCACACAGCCATAACAGCCTGTTTAGATGTGTTGCATGCAACACTTGCTGTCACATTGATCGCAACTAATTGGAATTAGTCTCTACCTCATCGCCGCCAGATATGATCACTCAGCTACAAAACATTTATTTAATTTGAAATTGCGTATGCGAGTACTCTGCAGCAGGTGTATATTATTGTACCATAGATTTTTCTGCAAAATATTATATATGCAAGCATTCGAAACTGGAAAATATTATGTCTGTTATGTTTCATTTTTAAATAAAACACATGAATAGGTTTATAATGTGTTTGTCATGGCGATTTCATTAATTTCTGGGGAATTAATAGATTGAAAGTGGACAATTTTAGCAAGTAAAGAGATATTTTAAGTAGTGCATTGACTACTGGTAGGATTTTAAACATTGATGCGTATTTCTGTGATTATATCCATTTGATCTCCCCATCCATGACACCGTAGTCGTGAGAATCAGGCATCATGTCGTAATCTGATTTATCAGTGTCTCATCAGTATCGAATTCTTTGTCCAACTAGCTCGTGCATTTTTATTTGTACTGAAGTCAATTACCTATTTGTTTGCTTAGTTATTTTTTATTCATGGATTTCGTTATGGGAATTGCCACATGGATATTTGTTGTTAGCGCGGTATACCAAATGTTTTGGAACTTCGCTTGGCATTGACTCCAGAGTTTGTTCCTTTGATATGGGGCATTATTACAGTATATTATCTAGCTTCCAATTTCAGATCTGTAGGTCGATAGAGTAATGAACTTCAGAAAATTCACTGCGTTGACTGCAGTTAGTGCAATACCAGATGTACTGCACTTGTTTGCTTTTTTTATCATTAGACAGTGTGTAGTGCTATAGAGCAATATGATGGTAGTTCTTGTTGCTCATAGTGATTGTCTCTTTGATTTTCAATTTCACGTTATTTGTTTACTCGTGTTTGAACTTTCTTTCGATTCTTTGAAACCGTTCTGAATCCATATGACATTATTACACTCATTAACACTTTGTAAAGACACAGCCTTCAGCTACAGTTGCGATCCCTTTATCAACATTTATTGAATTCGACTTGATAGTGATTCCAGTTTCCTTTCTCTGTTCTTTATTCAATACCGTTAAATGTTCCGGGAACAGCTATGTATCGAAGCAGCGCGATATCATCAGGGACTTTGTTTTCCTCTTCATATCTGTTCCTAACATCTCATTGCTATTTACGAGTGAAGCTAACCTTCATGCACTACAATCACATGATCGACCATACCATAGATTTCTAAGTCAACTTCCCTTGCCATATTCTTGCTCTGATAGACACTTTATTTTTGCAAGCTCAAAGAATGACTTTCGTACTAATCCACCCACCCAGGTAATTAAAACCGCTTATTTGACTGTTGATGGTTTTTGTCTCATCCATTTCTACTCTTATTCAACAGAACTGAACAAATATATCACTATTGTTCATAGAACTTGGTAATACGTAAGTACTCACCACTTTTTTGTCATATTTTATTAGATTGAAAGTATGAATTTCGATTTCTGCCTGCATTTTTAAATTACTGTTTTATCAACTTCATCAGACAGGTAATTATTTAGAGTAACCGTTGACAGATCCTAACCCAATATTATGAATACAGCTCTACCTGCTGATGCCGAAATCATTAACATATTACTATGCTGCAGTCAATCCTAACAAGAAATTGTAATTACACTTTGTATTGCGGCACTGAAACTTCAACTACAACAATCTGTTTCATAAGGAAAGTTTCGTCATAAATGATACCCAATACTTATATTAGAAAAAGTTATTCTGGATTCGACTGTGCACCAAATCAGACTCTGGTAACCTTTCCAACTTTTTCAGTGACAACTTTTGCAGGAAACAGTAGCAGGAATATAAATCGCCGAAAATCCACTTGCAAATGATAGATATTTATGAAAGCTAAAAGAGAAAATGGAAAACTAATAACAACTCTGGCAGTATCACCATCTTTGCTTATGACGATGATTTAGTTATTGTTAGCTTCGCTACAAAACAATCACATTTGGCATAAACTACTAGCTCTTTTCAATCATTTTACTTTGGTAGAAAGTCTCTCTCTATTTTTTCCATGGCATTACTTTTAAAAGGACCACTACTAACATTCAATCCACTGAATAACTTGCGTGGCCCATGTTATAAAACACAACTCTTCTTTTAGTGATCATATATCTGAAGGAACAGCACATTACTTCCACTTCACTACATATTTCAAACTACCCAACGGACAATACCTTACTTGTTTTAAATCATAATTTGAAAAAACAAGTGGAATGCCGTGCCAGAATCAAATCTTCATTTTTTATCTCAGAATTTCCTCGACTACCTTACGCTTATCTCATGCCTCTACATCACATGTGACACGCGGAATTTAAGCAATTAAAGGACCAAATCTTATATTCTAATAGTCTAATGGCTTTATTCAGACAAATCTACCAAACGAAAGTGGAATGAGTGAAAGCACAGAATCGCTTGCTAGAGATGGTGAATTTGATCATAAGATAATGGTGTGCACTATAGATTCAATTATCATGACTAGTTGCTTGTGTTTTTAATTCATAAGATACTGAATTTCACCCATTAGTCACTTCTAAATATGACAACTAAAACGCTCCTATTATCGTCATAAAACTTGTGTGACTTAATTGTAAGGAGAGCGTTAGTATCTGTTAGTAGTTGCATAATGCAAAACGACAAGCCAAATATAATTGTTCGACATCAGAACTGCTTACCACGATAAGGCAACTTCTGACCACATAACTGGCCTAAAGTCTACTGCTGACACTATATGTTTTAGGTAGTGCTAAGTATCCGTAAACAAACAAAAAATAACAGCAATAATGAATGTTTAAGACGTGCCTACATGAATAAACAACATATTAGTAAATAAGTGCGAAAATTCATGGACTTGAAGTTGGAAAGAACGGCAGAAACAAAAAAAAGAAGTTGGTATTACAACTTCTAAACGGTATCCTGGACGTAATGTTAACTTCAACCTAATTTACCACGTATAAATCACTGGCAGTAATGTTAAGCAAGAATGATATCATACTGCTCCCGAAATTTTTTTTTGAAAAAAAAGGAATTAGAAATTAACGACGAAAAAAAGGATTACGATCACATATTACTGATGTGCGACGTTGTCATGAAAATTATACAAAGTCATTTTGTTATTACAGTATCATCTTTGAGTGCTCGACGGAAAAAACAATAGTAATACATGTAAATTAAGATCACTAAAAGAAAAGCTAAAAGATAGAGGTTTACAGTTAGCCTAACACGAGCAATTAAATTGAAACACGAATACACCTGGAGCTAGAAGTAGATGACATAGACTCGATAATTTCTTTGTGACCTAGATAAATTAATTCCATAATGAACAGTGAAACAATAAAAAATACGGAACCGGACGTGAAAATAACAATGTCGCGTATTGGGGAAGGATTTATAGTTAAAAAAAGCTTTAGTTGCTTTGGAGTCCAAACACTTTCCACCCATGTTGAGTAAACTCCTGATCGCATATCATAATCTAAAGAGAATTATCGTATCAGTATTAAAAATTTAAACCAACTTGCAATGTACGATGAGACGACGACGTTTAATGGAATGCACGAAAGAGCAAAATTTGAGAATAATTTGTGATGCACATATCTAAAACACACACCTTCTGAACTGAAAGCCGGAGACCTTGCATCTGTTTCATGCAAGGAACTTCTATAACAAAAGAAGTTGTTTTCTTCGGGATCAAACTGCCAAGTATAGTGGTAAATCTATAATATATTACGAAGTAGAACTACAGCTCCCCAGCAATCAATCTTTCAAAAAACAACACAGTGTCATATATTTACAAATAGACTTATGACTCGATAATAAAACATTTTAACTTTCATAGGGGCTATTCTGCTCTTTTGACTAACTTGACTGCAGTTTACGAATCGAGTCTTACCTAAAAATTCAAAAAAGGGCACTCTCAATTAAAACTGTTACTTTTTGATGCCTATTCAAATCCTCGCACTGACCACGATCAGAAATATTGACGAGATTCTTTGACCCAAGAACATTTACAATTAATGCATTCATTAGAATACGAATTAAAGAATAATGATTTGCTCCTGCTGGTATATAAGTTTCTTTTGCTAAAGAAGTTCATGGTTATTGCATACTTTAAGCAATTATAAATCGCTATTCCTAAGTTGGCTAATTTGGTACACTTTGTATTTATCAATTAATGGCAGATAACAATAGTAAAATTAATGTCGACATGATAATAAAGTTGAACTTTGAAAACATAATTTTGCACTAACAATCATTTCCAAATCGATCATCGCCTTTCATGATAAGCGTGAAAAATCTACAAGTGTGCCAGTTAGGAAACTGTAGAAAGCAGTCCAGAAGAGTTGTAACCTACAATGAATATTTATATACCACAACATTGATAAACTGAAACAGTTTTCCATATTTGATTCACTTGATAAGCAATTGGCGCCTACATATTTTTCATCTATATCATAATGACTAATTGATTCCATTTCTGACTCATTACCACTTGTAAGAAAACCAGCTACTGCTCCCACGATACAGCTTGCTGCAGCAACAATCTGATCCTTAACTTCCGAAAATCCCTCTTTAAAAACATTCTGATCTTCCAATGAGTTGATGCGACTGTAAACAAATGTGAACATGATGAATATAGTTTTTGAAATAGTGATCATCTTCATGATAAAAGGCTAATATCGAGAAAAATTCATTGGATATAACTGTAAGTTCAAAAAACTTCCTAACTTATACACATATTGTTGTCCGGAAGGACGAAGAACAAAACCAGGTATACCGCGATGTTTTTTTAAGAATGAATGATAGGAAGAGGGTGGTATTTGAGTTTTTTCTTCCAATACTTCACTTTTTATACCTGCACTATTTTTGGAATTGAAATGTTTCAGAGCTGATTTAGCTGCATCTAATAAAATTTTCACCTGAAACAAAAATACATCAACTACATTAATTTAAATGCTCACAACCTGATAAGAGACAATTTTTAGAAGCTATAACCTAAAGAAAAACGAAATTAAGGTAACTTCTGCATACTTATCCTTCACTAATAAACAAGCATTCGTACAAATCAAGTCAAACTAAAAATGGCTTATCTTACATACTTTCAATTCATTACCAAAAGCGCTGTAAGATTCTGAATCTATATAAGCAGAGAATAAAGGATAAGAACCATCAAGCTGCTGCACCTGTAAAATAGTGATTTTAGGATCTCACTAAAAGAACTTCGCGTTTATGATATTAAATGTATCATATTTGGTTCTTTATATTGGTAAGTTATCGCAAAGTTTTATAATTCTATTATCACTTTTAAAGTAATCCAGAATAAAATACTGAAATTTCAGCACTCATATTACTCATCTCCAACTTTAACTTGCACCTCAATAAAACTCTCGATATCTGTTAGCTTGATGTTAAGGGGAAATTTTTTTCTGATGATATCATCCACAGTGGCACTACTTCCAATGTAACCCATCGACTCCTGAAACCATAGCTAATACCATAAATGTCGATATAAACGACAAATAAATAGTTTATACTCGATAAGTAATGATATGAATGATGAATGATATCCAAATTTGGAAACGTACACCATGAAAAAATGCAATAATTACTGCGCGATTGTTGCGATGCCCCCAAACTTCAAATTCTTTTAGATGATTCGAAATTGTTTTAGTAACGGCCAAAAGACAAATAAGCGATGTAAGAACAGACACTTCACCAACAGCTGCCTCTGTGAAAGAACTGAAGGAATCCATCTACAATATTCTGAAGTGCTTTCATGTTCAATCATTTCTCTATCTACGTCTATTTCGAACTTTATTTCGTTAAATTAACACCAAAGACTGAATTCCAAAAAGAGTCTTTAAAAAAACATACCCTAACTGAAAGCATCAGAATTTTTGGCTTGAAATTTTCGGCAAATGCTGGAATTGTTGCAAACAAATTTTTATCACCTAGTGGATCGCAGAGAGATATTCTAAAAGAATATATAAGTAGTAAATAAATTTTGAGAAAAAACAGCTGCTATATGGCTTGAAAACTAACACTGCATCTGCGAAACCATAAAAAAGATTTTGACGCTGGAGACATAATCTGGCATTTCCCGCAGCTCGCATGAAATGCTTCATACGTGCTGAACAAAGGACAGTTCCTTTCAAATTATCTCTGTTAAATGCTGCGTAACACTGCAAATATTTATTTCGAGCATAAAACCGGTATGCTAGAAACTAAGATCTACACAATAAATTTTTTACTCTAACACAATCTTATAAAAAACT
Organism: Thelazia callipaeda; assembly: GCA_900618365.1. Taxonomy (NCBI): domain Eukaryota; kingdom Metazoa; phylum Nematoda; class Chromadorea; order Rhabditida; family Thelaziidae; genus Thelazia; species Thelazia callipaeda. Next base: position 20,229 of record UYYF01004758.1, read on the forward strand.
TGGTCACATGAAATTTTGCATCAATTCATTCACTATTAAACAAAACAAATTCAACAATACTACTTACGGAATTTTTAACAATATCAATCTCAGTGTGGTTTTCGATAACAAAAATGGGTTTATCCCAATTAATAAATCGGAAACCTTCGGGCAATAATGCCCCACGTTTATTCCACTCTTTCACACACTTTCCATAGAGGTCTGAAAATCGTTATTCACGCAAATTTGTATAGAAAGTAATTTACGCATAAAGTAAATAGAAAAGAATTATGCAACTTTGACTACCAGATATTAAGAGATATAAACGTCAGAAAACAGACCAAACTGCTCGTTGGGACAAGAAGCATCTTCTGAAAATCCACCATTCCATTGTTTCTGATTGTCAATTGAAATGTTATCATATAAAATAAGTATACCACGTACTCGATTATCTCTCAACACTTCTACTGTTTTTCTGCATAAGTGAAGAAATATGTACTTAATTTACAGATTTACTTTTCATGGCCATGATAAGAAAAAACAAAATCACAAGAGATAAATTACTCATTCAGAAGAGACAAATTGAGAGCCGTAATGATGCCATCTTGAAAATCAAGATTTTTAATCACGCTAATTAGTTCATCGCTACTATTCGCATACAAAACGATACCCTCATTGCCTTTTTCCGAAGCTGAAGCATTGTAATTACTCTAAAATCCCGAAACTCTTGACAAATCCAATTATTGAATAATACACATTTAGAACATGTCTCAGAATCTGCACAAAACACTTACAACTGCATCCAACTTCATGAGTTCCATTAAGTAGTCGAAAACAACTATATCTTCCACCAATCAAATCCAAATAAATCTGGTCCGATAATCGCTCACAATAATTAGAAGCCACTCAAAATTTCCCTAATTACATACTTTTTTCCAAAAAAGGAGTAAAAAAAATATTTCCCCAACATAAGTGGGCCCCCTATCTTTCGCAAATCAATACTAATCTTTTACTGCCATTGTTTCGCGGCATTTTGTTGGATTCAAAATTGGACAAGTTATCAAAAACAAAATTTCTCTTCTTTCACAAAGTGCTTACAAATAAAATAAAAAAATTAATGCATTATTAGTATGAATAAAGATAATGAATTTGGATAGCTGCAACATTCTTGAGGAGAAAAAACAACTTACAGAAGTATAAGAACAATAAAAGTCGCGACAAGTACTTCATATTAGTTCCATATGGGTCAAACAAATGACGCCGTAAGCTTAAATTACAATGAGGTTATTTTCACGTAGGTGTATTTGACACTTTCAGCAATCAAACTGAAGTTTCAGGAAATGTACGGTTGAAAAGATAACAAAGGATAATTTTGGCGCAACGGAAGAATGCTATAGCTCGGATAGAAATGACCCAAAAACAGATGCTTGAGGCACAGTCGAACATACCTACAGCACTAACGGAACTTCCAAATCGCATTCTACATCAATTCCATTTATTTATACATTGAGTTCTTTTAAAAAGGGTGCATAATGAAACTTACGTCTCCTAGTATACTTACAAATGATTAGTACAATGTCCACTCCGAATGTTAATATTGATTCAAAAATTAATGTCTGTATGGATTGTGTATAGTATACGAGTAGTTATTAGAATTTTCGATGATGGAGAAGTTTTTCGTCAAATCTGGAAGGCCGCTAATTGACTTGCGAATTGTTATTTGTATTAAAAATCTAACAGTAATTTGAACAAGAACAAATATGATTGGTGAAATCTCAAAAACAATTTATACTATTCCTTGATTCCGATGAAATGAAGTGAAATAAAATGTGTTGTAGCAGAAATGAATTACTATTACATGTTGAATATTTTTGCGAAACATACTTCAAGGAGTACAGTGGATCAGTATGTAATCATGAAATAATTTTTAGGAGTTTGAAGGAAATTTATTTATTAAATATCTGCATCCGAAATTATCAAATTGGCAAACATTTTAAACTTTCGTCTGAGACTGAAAAGCTCAGAGAAGCAACAAAAATAATAGCCATTTTATGCGATAATTTTTGAAAAAGTAATTCAATTTTATGAATGCCACGTTTTGAATGCCACGTATGCGTATACATCAACATCTAGCGAGCTTTATTTTCGCGAGTAAGAGGAAAGGCATGTGCAATATTTTCAGAGCTTAAGTGTCTGATTGCTTCTCTAGATGCACCATAAAAAGTCGACGTTTATGGTTGTTACCATGGATGCAAAGAGCGCACAAGAAACTTCTGAATGAATTTGAATGAATGAATGAGTGAGTGAATGTTACGAATAACTGCTCTGTCTGTTTCCAGCTCCTTTTCTGATGCTTTCACTCATGAGTCCACCATCCCATACCCTTCCGAACTCGTGAAACAAGCAAAGGGGATAAGCAAAAGTTCATGCAGAGTGTAGTGTATGCATCGCTTGCCACAGCTTAATTTGATATCCACCCATTGCTCTCGTGTTCAACACTAGTCTGTTAGTTGCACAGCTCCAATTGTTCAGTACCTGCTATTCATAATTTTCCACTATGCATGTTCTCAAATCAACAAGTTTATACAAAAGTAAAATTACTCAATTCACTCATCATCTTTCATTACTGTTTCTTTTTCATTACTTCAAATCGCCACTACGGTTCCTTCACTTGCAAGATAGTTATTCTGTCCTGAATATGCTATTACCCATCATCCTACATAATTTTCATCACACAAGCGTCTGCGCAGAAGTTTGTTCAGGTAACTAGCTTATTCCCTTCACTATACTTTGTTTGTTTTCATTGAAATGTTTCATGAAATTAACGCAAAATATTCCATTACTGGTACCAAATAAGTGAATACAACTCATTCAGTTACACTATTGAAAATCTACTTGTAATTCATTTTCCAAACAACTATTTTACTCATCCTGTTAAATTTTTCATATACCTGCTTCTTCTGATATAAAAATCCTCTGCTTATTGTGAAATATTCATGTTCTAAAACTTTACAGATCACATTTTATAAATGTTTAAATTAAAGTAGAGCCAGTAATAATCCGAGCAAAGTCAAACGCTAAACCTGTTTATTTCCACACACTGGGATACGAAACCGGTCAATACGCAAATAATATGCACTGCAGCTGGATTTTGATGGGTAGCAATAACCGCAAACGTATTGTGCTAACAGTTCATGATTCCAGCATTGATGATGCGTTGTTCACGGAATGTGATGATTATTGCTCTGTCCATGATGGTAAACACTATCAGTATTAATATTATTAGCAAAAATTAGAAAATAGCCAGAGGTCATGCATTAATTCAATCCTCTCTCTTAGAGTTTTGAGTCCTTCTGTGTATTATCATCTAATAAGATTTCTTTACTTCTTTGGTGAGTTTCGCTTTCTTGATAACAGGTGATTCATCGAAATCCCCAGAACTGGTACGCTGGTGCGGTAATAATCATCCAGATACGATAATCAGCACAACTGATTCCCTTTATGTGCAATTTCACAGCGACGAAATGTTTCAAGAGAGAGGATTTAACATGTCGTTTATAGAATTCGGTAGCTTTCGTTCAACTACTTGTCATTATAATCTCTCTCTAAATTCATGTTACTAAATGAAACGTAACTGCCTTATTTAAACATGTAAAGTCTTCCAATTTATGATTCATTTCCTGATGTAATTCGTGATTGAAGCTTCATTTACTGTTGCTAAATATGAATGAACAGACAAACTAAGAATGACCATTTCATAAAACCAAATAAATAACTGCGCGACTGATGGAGTACTTAAAAACATGTTCACCAAAATTTTAAAATTGGTATGTGCATCAAAGCAGATTATAGCTATTCAAAGTTATCCTTTTCTGTGGCTATATTCCTTTCCATTCACTTTCAGGTATACCAAGCTGTCCACCAAACTGGTTCTCCAGTTCCTTGGGCTATTGCTATATATTGAAGAAATCAATCTATGGATTGACATGGTCAGAAGCTCAAAAAAGATGTGGTCTGAAACGCAGCAATCTCTTAACATTTAGTTCCACAAACGAGTACTCTTCATTAGCAGGCAAAATTTTAGAGGATATCTTTGATATTCCTCGGTGAAATTAAAAAAAAACACCTACAGAATCCCTGGATAACCAATAATTCATATATTGCAGTAATTTATGCTGAAAACAAAACAATTCCATGGATTGGCTATCTTCTTGACAAAGAAGGAAGACTGACAGCTGTAGATTCAAGCTCTGAACCATGGCCAGAAGAGTTCGTAAATGGTCATTTATGCAACATGGAATAGAAAACAAAATAACTTATTGGCCAGTATTTTCCAATTTATCACAGAAGGCAGCAATAACTGCAGTACATTCTACTCCCCAGCCAGTTTATTATTAGATATGTGATACATGCAAAACAGCCATGAATATGATTAATACTACATTAATGTCATCAGTATGAACAATGATAACTAAACTAAAATGCTCTATAAAAAGACATGTTTTTGAAATTTTCTGAAGTTTTTATCACATCATACTACAGAAAATAGTGTAAAAGCGATCCTTGGTGTTCTACTTTTTTCACGAGCAATGACATGTGTCTAATTAAAAACAATAACAATTGTGATCCGATTATGTGATTCTTACAGTCTATCAAAACTTGCGAGAAATGGAGGAGAACAAGGCTGTGCATACACCGATTGGAATTATGAGAGAATCTTAAATGTGGATGACTGTAGAAATCAACATGAATTCATCTGCAAACGTCGCCAAGGTATCCCCTACATTGCGAGTGCCACAATAACTTTTAGTACCCCAACTTCCATAACTTAAGTAAATACACTTCCAGACGGTAATACTGTACCATATTCTCCTTTGGAAGATGTGAAGGTAAATGATATTGCTAATTCACCTGCGAATTTTACTATTTGGTTATTTCTACTCTTACTTCTTTTTCTACTCCTCATTTTATTGTATCTTTGCTACCGGAAATACAAGAAACAACATGGGTTATCACGCATTAGCACTTCCGATGCAAACCAACGTCTGGTTGGAGGGCCTGACGTATCACAAACAACCATAACTCATGTTGCTCCAGAGTTCCGTAATATTCACGTCCAGGAAAACAATGTTAGCCGGAACGACGAAAAAGCTGGGAACAATATAAATTTAGAATCAACTGAACAAAATAAAAGAGAGGCAGCACTGAGGTTAGGAAAACAATATTGTACATTTTTACTTGCAGTAAAACGTTGGTATAAATATTTCTTAAGAATGCTATTACTGATATGTCATGTAGTTTCGGGAATCAAATTTATAGGATGAAAGAAAATAAAAATTTGCACCAATAAAAGATAGTTGTCCAAGCATAAAGACAAAGCTTGGAAGATAAAATGAAGCAATAATAACTAAGGAATTATTACAAATCGGCAATAGGTACAAATTGAAGCTCGCAGAGTCGTTACAGTGACTGAATTTAAATGCATTCAATTGAGAACTGTAGTAAATAAATCACTTTATAGTGCTTGTCACGAAGTCGAAGATCATTTATCTGCGATAAGTGATGCTAAACAAAACATTGGTGGGCGCGAAATTACACCAGTCAGCACTACTAGGGAAGAAACTCTGCTTAGAATAAGGCGCAGTGAACTTTTTGAGCGTCCGCGTGTGTCTGTTCTGGATCATACATCTGCGATAAGCCTCGACGAATTCTGGAATAAAAATGAAGCATCATTAAAGTGACCAATTCAGTGCCTCTCTTGCACAACAATCTGTCAGCGATTTGTTTGTTATTTCTTATTAAATCGAATAAATATTACCTACTCGATATACTGCCATGACATCGAGATAATTGAATCGTTTTTTTATGATTTTTTTTTTTGAAAAGCCTTTCACCATTCATTTAGTTATATTGTAGCTTTGCAAACTGTCGGTCAGCTTTTGGAATGAACCGCAAGAGCTGTACTCTTGCGTGAAAAAATTCACAACTGAGAATGACAGAAAAATAAAGCAATTTCTCAATACGCAAAATGACTAGAAAAGTAAAAGTTATATGCGATAAAAAAGTAAAATATTAACTATGAACGTAACTTCATGAGAAGACATAAAAATGCTCTTCAGACATGAAAATATTACTCAGACAACAGCAAATGAAGATAAACCTAGCGAATCATACGATGAATGTATGACTTTCATTCTCACATGTCAGAAGTTTTTTGATAGGACAATGAGAAGACGGCAAAAGAATGTGTCGCAAAAAAGTATGGTCTTGACTTAATCCTAAAAAGCAGCGCCAGTTTTCAACAAATCCATGGTTGCTTCGCCATTTCCTCTGGTAACAATTATCACCACTGTGTTGCTAAATACTTGAATCATTAAAAAGAGAAATTACCATTTAGATGTGCATAAATCTTTAACAAAGAAAATATCTTTCACAAGTAAGTGCTAGTAGCCCATAATGTCACAGATCTTATTTACTGAGAAGCAACTTTATAAGTAATGTGACCCATAACTAATATTGCAATAAAAACTTGGGATTAAAATACGCAACATGAATGTTTCCATGGTTTCTATTTTTTTCTACATCTAATAATCACCAGAATTTCCGACAGTAAAACATTATTTTGAAGTAACGGACTAATACAATAAATGTAAGTGTTTGAGCACTGAGCACGCCACAGAAACATGATCAAGAGTAAAACTTGCACATATGATTCTGAAATAACGTAAAAACTGCGATGAAAGAGAGTCATGTTCTCATACTTTTACCGAAATTGCAATAATAAATTGCACTGCTCCTAACTGAACATTATCTCTAGTAATATAATGGAGTAAACAATAATAAATAAGAAACCTAAGGTGAATGACTGAATTTTCAATGATCTTGTTTTCCGTATTAAAAAGATAATAACTAACCAAATAATCAACGAAAGTTTCGCCAATTGAAATTAAATACATATTCCATACTGAGAATATTCCAAGAATGATAAATAAGAGCGAAGCAAGTCCATAAACAAAACAAACATAGCTGTTCAAAAAATTTGGCATTAGTGAACACAGTATACCACACCAAGGTGCCAACGATAAATGACGTGTACAGTACGGTACTGGCAACAGGCGCTGAAAATTCCAGTATTAGCTAAAACGTTTCCTGTCAAATGAAGTAAACTTCCGAAATCTCTCCAACTCAAAATTCAAATTCCATCGGTTTGACATAGAAATACAGGAACAGTTAGACTAACCAATTTTAATAGGAGATCAAAAATCTTTTAGAACAGAGTAGGAAATATACAATATCTAATTTTTTAAGATATTTTTCCTTAATAAAACTTTTTTTGACTTTAATAGAAAGGACTAGTGACTGAATAATCTTGAAAATTAAGAAGTCTTCTATGAATGAAGATAAAACAACAAAACTAGTCACTGGTACTGATATAACATTGAATGTGATTATTTGATTTTTTCTGTTACAATAAATAATTTTGTGAAATTATGGTATTTCAAAAAGCACTTAAAGATAATTATGATGAGATCCTTTAAATAATTAGATGAATCAAAAGAGGCATAATAAATAGAATGAGCAAAACAAACATTGATAGAATAAAGGTGTTCCCAGAAAGCAGTATAATTTGCTATAAGTATCAGGCATTGCGCAAGCCACACATAGACAACGAATTGTAAAAAATAACGATGATTATTGAGACCTACACACTGATTGATCCATACACAGTGATGATCCATATACAATACACAGTGGCCACATAAAGAACAATGGTGAGTACCTTCTGGTTTGTGATAGCCACAAGAAACGCACAGCGGTTCTGCACCTGACTGCAAGTGATGATGAAGCAAGAAAATGCAAAAACAATCCCTTTTTCATATGATGACTATTCATGAGAAAACTTTGAATTAAATGTAACTTACACGATCGGGGCGTCCAGGATCCACTGAGCACGCCTTCTGATAATGAAATAAAATAGAGATTACCAAATATATCCCAGTGATGTAATACATAGGAACAACAAATGATGGCCGTACTTCTAGCTCGTACGGTAACAGAATAAGATATTCGCAACCCACAAACATAAATAGCAAGAAATGAACGAGCCAGTACAAACTCTAAACTAATACAGTAACTACAAATATTTTAAGCACACTACTTTTAGAAGTCTGACCTATGTCTGAGTTAACTGCCAACATAAGCTACATATGAAATAAAATGGCAAATTTAGTCTTTCAACTTACTCTTCCCAAACCAATTCGAATTAAGGCATTTATGAATTGGATATAATGCTGGCCGCACAAATTAAGCGATGCTGATATACGCGAAACAGATTGATTTGTTTGGAAGCGTATTTTCATCATGAAATAAATCGTGAAAACTTTTTTCTTTACCAGCAAAGCACACCTTGAACTGGTCATGTTTATGGGAGGAAAAAAAACACAGTGCAAGCATTCAATGGAAGATGATAACTCATTCACAATCCATGATTATGAACAGGATAATGGATTAGATGAAAACTACACACACTTAATGCAAACCACAATTAATGGCAATGTCTTAACTACAGTTACTAATGGTGACAATACTCATGTACACGACTGAGAATTAATCATCTACACATTTTTTCCCAACGTCCGATCCATACTACTAATTACCAAAAAATAAAACTGCTTCTACAACTGGAGACGAAATGATTACATAAACATATACCTGGAAAAGCTGAAACTTTTGCATTTGTTGACAATCAGCCCCTTAAACTTAATTCTTGAAAGAACGCTATGAAAACTTTAAGGATCTTTGAATTCACCTATTTAACAAAACGGACATCAGGCTGTTGAAAAAATAATGGATACTGCTTCCACTTCATGTAGTAAATTATGTGCAGTTTGTGCACAAAACCTTAAAGAATAATGAACAATAATAAAATAAAGAGCAATGTGAAGGACAGAAGTCTAAATGTTGAATTACTAACATCATGTTCTAGTTACGTTACGCATCTGTACCTTCCTTCTGTGCTGAGAGCTAGATTCTTCAGAACTTGACTTCTTTGTTTTGGATTGCTTCTTTAGTGCTTCAACTTCTCATTTTAAAGATAAAACTCAAAGTATCATTGAGATACACCGAACCCTCTATAAAAACATGCTCAATTACTGTCCTAAGCGCTGCAGTAGAAATAAGCGTTAGTTGTTTCACAAATAAGCATAAATTTTAATGACATGACTGAAGTCTATTAAGACTTATTCCATCAGAACTCCAAAAAATTAAAGTTACTTGGTATTTGGGTGTTCCATTACGAACTGACAGTAAACATCATCAGTCAAAGTCTTTCAGATACCAAAATACCAGACTGGGACAGATGAGAATGCATGAAGTTCATATCTAATGTACACTCTACTGCCAATATGCAACAACGTCCATGATGCATGGCCGACTTCACAGTATCAAAAATTCGTTATTTCGAAATTTTCGGAACTGGAAGGTAGGCAGCTACTTCATATTTAAAAAGTCATAATTAGTATGAAATCCAAAGCTCTTTTACAAATTTTCTACACATCCGAAATAAAGATGGACATTTATTAGATTTGATGCGTTTCATGTCTCAGTCGATCCAGCTTGCTCATATTCATTGGCTACTGCACCATTTGCATCGCTTCTTCTAAGTGCCCTAGCATGCAATAGAAATTCGAAAGATAACTATAAGGGTAATTGCTAATGCTGACGAAACCAAATTACTATCATTATATGCTACTATATGTATTACTAATTAGCGTCTCATTTACTAAAACATTACATAGTAGCATTTAACGAGATATCCTATAATAGTTCGGACTTTATTAGTACTTCCAGCAAACCTAACTACTAAAAAGATACAAGAGGAGACCAGGATTATGATGGACAGGTAATGTGTCATTTTTAATCACACCCTATTGTTTTGGATGTCTCATTCTTCATCATTTTAGATTTTTTTGACTACGTAAAAGTGACGAAACGAGTGAGAAAGATTTCTCTGAATTAAAAAAAATACTAATCTATAGAGGCAGTTAACTAACACATAATAATAAAGTTCATGTTTAATTTAAAAAAAATGGATCATGACCAAATGTCTTAGTCCATCTAGTTTGCACATATTCACTGGGATTTTACATAATGCTTTGAACCATTGCTTCTTTTGAGCGCCTTAGCATTCCCTCAATTCCCACAAAAACCACAACCACTGACTCTTGCTAAGTGCAATCCCCATACCAACAATATAGATAACGATATGCAATTCCTAAAAAAATATGGACTTTTTTACAATTTGATCAGTTCTAGACAGACGCAATATTGCTTGCCATTTTCACTGGATAATGTACATGCAAGTGATATCAATTTACCACATTACTGTTTATTGGACCTTTAACTTCTAATTTAAATAGTAATTTGAAAAGTTGCACTAAATTATTCTTGAGTCGACTTTCTAATCTTGATATAACGTAAGTCTTACGACTGTCTGGTATTCTTTCATGTCATTATAAAGCTTTACAAATATCTCCTTCGTTCCATTGTAATGACTACAGCAAGTAATATTCACAAAGAGGTACAATGGAGAAAGCAGAATGTGTTCTCATGATTATTCCCTCACACAAATGAAAATAAAATGCGAATGATAGGATGTCAATAAGCTAGTAGTGTTAAAAAACATGAATACAGAAGACAGTGTGAGACTGTACTACATAAGAAACTGGAATTTGCAGAAAAGGTTTAGATCCAATTTACAGAACTGAGCATAGTAATTCATCATTGCCTCTTGTTAACTGTTAAAGAAATCTAATCCGAATCATGTAGTGGGATTTTACATAATGCTTTGAACCTTTTATCTTGGTTAGGGTCAGGAATTATATAGTATAGAAATTATATATTATATATATCAGACAGTTACTAATCAAATACGGAATTCACAAGTAACCTGCATGCTTGGAAAGACTGCGCACCTGCGAAGGAATAAGCTAGGATGTGGACTTCATAATGTTGAGCAGAAGAGTGAGCTCTCCAACTACATAATGTTCTGATAGATACTGCGCCCATTTGTACCAGAAAGGCAGCGATTCTTAAGCAGGAGAATGCTCATAACACGTACCTGGCAATTATTGTACCCTATCTAAGGACTAAGTACAACCTCGTAGAAAATCCTACCGTTGGAAACGTATTAACAGCGCAGAAGGCCTTCTTGTATAGCGAAATAAAGAAAACCCATCACGCAAAGCTATACAAGATGCGGACGAATAAAATTTCGTCCACAGTTAATTCATCAAAATGGCTGCGATACAGAAAGATTACCCCGCAAGTGAGGCACGATACTGTTTTATTTCTAAGATAGAAATATGTTTTTAGCTCAGAAAGGTATGTGCCAACATTGTGAGGAACGTGTAAAGACGGTGGACCATCTAGCAACGCAGTACGAGAAAATGTAACATCACGACTATACTAGAAGACATAATGAGGTCCTACAATGCATCCACTTGGGACTCTGCAAGAAGTATGGT
>UYYF01004759.1:141-35433 GCA_900618365.1 Thelazia callipaeda
CTTTCAACGGTAGAATTTTCTACAAGGTTGTACTTAGTCCTTAGATGGGGTACAATAATTGCCAGGAACGTGTTATGAGCTTTTTCTTGCTTCAGAATCGCTGCCCTTCTGGTATAAATGGGTGCGGTATCTATAAGAACATTATGTAGTTAGAGAAGCATAAGCTCACTCTTCTGCTTAACATTATAAAGTCCATGTCCTAGCTCGTCCTTTGGCAGGTGCAGTCTTTCCAAGCATGCAGGTTGCTTGTGAATTCTGTATTTGATTAATAACTGTATGATATCGTGATGTATAGCCATGAAGTCTTTTGGCTCCAGCTTGAGCACTCCGATGTAATAATTTATTGAACTTATGGCGCGCTCATTCACAGCCTTGATAAAGTTCTTGCTATTTAGTGCAGTTTTGGCTAATCTCTCAGTTCTCACTAAAATCTCTGCACGGGCTTTATCGTAGCTTTCACGGTAGGTGCACTAGTCCTGCCTTCCACTATTCCAAGGTATTTGTATCTTGAGTTGCTTCCAATAGCGCCGCTTTATCAGCGCATGCCTGGGTGATAGTGGCTGACTTTACTGAATTTACTTCTAGTCCTACCACAGCAAGAAGCCTGTCATCTTCTTCTGTCATAGATCTCATGATATCCTTATCAGTCACAAAGATCTTGAGGTCATCCACAAGCAACAGGTGATTCGTAATGCGCATTCCTTGATCAGTTGGAACCGCTACCTTTGGGTACTCTATATTGAGCCGACGGCTCAATGGGTCCATGCACAGGACGAATAGTGGCGAAGAAAGGCAATCAACTTGGAGAATTCCTCGTTCTATTTTCTTCTACATTATAGTTTCTCCATTGCTTTTCAATGTAACCGACCATCTGGGGGTGATGCTTCTCAGAATCTGAGAAGTTGAAAACGTATTAACAGCCTAGAAGGCGTTCTTGTATAGCAAAATAGAAAAGAAAACCCACCATGCAAAGTTATTCAAGGTGCGGACGAACAAAACAAGATGCGGACGAATAAAATCTCGTCCATAGTTGATTTAGCAAAATGGCTTCGATACGGAAACATTACTCCGCAAGATGAGGCACGATACTGTTATCTCCAAGATAGAAATATGTTTTAGGTGAGAAAAGTATCTGCCAACATTGTGGGGAACGTGTGAAGACAGTGGACCATCTAGCAACGCAGTGCGGAAAAATGTTACATCACGACTATACTAGAAGACACAATGACGTCACGACTATACTAGAAGACACAATGACGTCCTACGATACATCACCCACTTGGGACTTTGCAAGAAGTATGGTCTGAAAGCATTCCCGCGCTTGTGAAGTCATTCTGTTCAGAAGGCTTGTGAAATCAGAGTCGTGAAAATCAATGAGAATGTTGAAATCAGAGTCGATATGCGAGTGAGAACTGCAATCAGAATAAAAGCGGATCGACCAGACAACCTAGTATACAATAAGAAGCGACATGAAGTAATTCTGCTTGAGGTTGGCATCACTAGTCAGGACAGGTTAACAGCAGTTGAGACTGAAAAAAGGCAAAAATATGATTTACTTGCTAGTAAGTTTGGGTCAGAGAAAAAATGCAGGACCAAAATAATTGCGTATGTGTTAAGTCAGAATGGGACTGTAACGAATTTCCAAAAACGCTATGCGAGGGAGATTAGTATATCAGGTCACGTCGACGCATGCATTCAATCGATCCTTTTCACGAAGACGCTCGAAAGCATCTTCTTCGACAGTCGATATGGATTTCAAGAAGACATAGCGAAAATGATGAGCACAACAAATCTGAGCGCGGGACAAGTACTGCCAGAGTACCGGAATGCGATTTAGCGCCAGAACCAATAAAGCGAAAGCGAAAACTGACTTCAACATTTTCATTTCTTGTTATGTGTAATGTGAAAAGCAGCCAAGCCCATTCATTGCGCTATTTGTGTTTACAATCTCACATTTGAAGATTGCTTGGAATGAAGCAACGATACTGCTTATCGCCTTTTTTGTGTACATCATTATTGGCTCCATGGTTATCGCGAGATATGAACCAGGAATGAACTTTTTCGAAGCAATTTATTTTAATTTTGTGTCACTTACAACCATCGGTTTAGGTGATTTGGTACCCAAAAAGTAACTTACTCATGTTCCTTTTTTTAAAATAAGAAATCTGGAAATTGAATGTTCATAACTATTTTTCGTACCTGAATACGTGAAGGCATATATAATGACGCTGACTCACAGTAGTAAAAGAATGAATAATTAAAATCCGTTAAAGATCATTATTCCTTCGTGCTATATTTCCTAACTGAAAAATCTAGAATTGTATAGAAGAATCCTTTCTCGCAGAGCAAGAGGTGCTGTACTGAAGTACCCCATGAAATTTCCATGGTGATTATCAGCACATTATTTACTACCATGGTATATAAATTTAAGGGAATTTTTAGCGAACCTTATTTGGTAGTAACACTCGTATATTCAGCGATTGGTTTGGCTTTAACAACGAATGCTGTTGAAATTGCTGCCGAATATTTGAGAATGTTACACTATTTCGGACGAAATTTTGACCATGTTGGCAATGTCAAAATTTGGTTTGGTAATAAAACGTAAGCTGCCAACTTTCCATTTTGCAACTCTCATAAGGGTGTCTGATTCAATAGTTTTATATTACATAAAAATCACAGCGAACTTTAAAACTGAGTACTTCTCAATGCTGATTGGGCAGCAGAAGGGAAGACTTATTCTACACTTAAGCAAGACGGAACTCAGATTAACAATGAAACAACTGGTCCGCAACTTTGGAGACCACTTCAACATACCTCTGGATGAGATTGCAAACTTAAACCTCCACGAATTCGTTGAAGCCGCGATCAAGGTTGAAGCTGGTGAAATATCTACCTTACGAGTTAGTTTTCAATTCCTCAGTTGAGTTCCCTTAATCTCTACATGCCCTTACAAATTTCGAAAGTGCCTCATACACACACGTCCTTAAAATTTTAAGCATTTAAGAACTGTATTACGGAGGCTCAAAATTCAGTATGCAAATTATATAATTTTTAGTGTCTACATCCAATCAACGTCGGTATTGAATCCATGATATTCGTAGATGATGATGAACTATGTATTTAACTAATGTTTATGGATTGTATGATTCATTGTGATTTCACGAACGAAGTTAAGAAGTATTTTCTCAAGAAGCATGGAAAGTCTTAGAGCCCATCATACTTGACCTTGTTTGCATACAGAATGGATTGATGAATAAAAAATCCCAAACACAAATAAACAATGTAAACATGAAAATTTTATGAAATAAAATGATTTGAAAAAAAAGCATTTTGGAAGTCCTGGAATATAGAATCATTCAAACCTGAAAGAATTCATATGTAAGACCGATCATTAAATTATCTTTCTGGAAAGAAAAATTTAAGAATTATTTGAAACCCGAAATGCAATCAAAATGCCAACATAAAGTAAGCAAGAGATATTACTGTAAATAAATTAATAACAATACTCAGCATAAGATCAACCGGAAAAAAATATGATTAAGAACCTCACCACCTCATAAATAAAAGCACCACAGTATATCTATAGTAACGGAATTTTTCAGCAGATCGAGTGTTTTCAAAATAAACATTTCAAAATGCGAAAAAAGATATCGACGAACAAATAATAAAGTTAAAAATTTTCGACCTTCAAATTCATACACTGTCACAAGTTCAAATGTTATTTATGGCTTTACCACAAAATGCATGTAAACTGGCTTCACGAAACGCCTCCGATAATGTCTGAAAAATCATCTAATCACTCTTGAAAAGCAAAACTATCTAGTTCCATAGCCACGCACGAAATAAAAAGGTAAATTAGTAAATCTCATAGAACAAAGTTCATTCATTAAATTTTTAGTTCTAAATTTGTCTTTAGAAATTCAACAAAAAATACACGAATTATAAAATTAAACACTGAATAATCGCAAGTTATTAAATCCATTACATTTGATGGGAAAGAAAAATTATTTTATGAAAAATTAAGGAAATCACAATTAAGAATTACCTAACTTGCATAAGAACTGATATTACATGACACAAATTGAGTGCTTAGTATAAATCCTTGATTTATATTCAAAGAAAAAAAAGCAGTTATTCCAGTAACTTTTAGATAATCACCAACAAGTCATCATAAACAAAAAAACACAATCAAAAATCATTGAAACTCACAGGATGTGGATGACAAACTCGAGCAACATCTTCACAAGAAGCTCCGTATTCCATTGCAAGGGTAGCCTCAACAACCATTTCACCAGCATTCTATAATGATCTTAACATACTCGAACGGAGCGCTTGGAAGAAAATATGATGTAATCATACTCTATATTGAATCAAATTAAACTAGCACCAGTATTTCGTTACTTAAAAAATTATCTTCTTCCAAGTCTCCGGTCAAATGTGCAAGGCTCACGTAAGCCTTCTTTCAAAAAATGCAACAGAAACAATTCGTTTCAAGTTTCATAAAATGATCAAAAGCATACTGGTCCAATAATGTGAGCTCCCAACATTCTATCTGTCTGCTTGTCGCCTATAATCTTCACAAATCCTTCGACGTCATCATTTGTTTTAGCTCGAGAATTTGCCATGAATGGAAACTTGCCAATTTTATATTGCACATTCTAGTAAAACATTCAGTTTACTATGATATTTATACACGTTTATAGAAATATCAAGAACAAAGTAATAATCCATACTTCACTCATCAATTGCTCCTCTGACTTGCCGACCCATGCAACTTCTGGATGTGTGTAAATAACTGAAGGAATACAGTTATAGTCCAAGTGTGTCGAACCACCTGCAATACCTTCAGCACACAAGATCCCCTCATCCTAAATATCAAAATTATTAAATTATGGCTTTCAATATTCTGCAGTAATTTAGTTTAAAAAATGCATGTTTTGAAAACTTATAAAAACACAAATTTTATAGTTGAAACTTCCGAGCGTTTTAAAACAATATAAAAATTGACACATATACTTAATCGCTACTCAAATGAAGCATCAAAAAGCACATTATATTTAGACACATAACACTGATAAAATAATTGCAATAAAATAAATCTATTCAAACATAATTTTTACAAGGGACTAAAAGGAGCTATAGATCTTAAATAGCATGAAATTACAAAATTTACTTCGTAATCAAGATATTTGACAGTTTGTTAGTATAGAGTTCTCAATTTTGAAAACTTACAGAAAAGAATGCAATACCTCTGCTTTATGCGCCAGCATTGGCCCAGCAATTACGTCACCAATTGCAAAAATAGATGGAATTGAAGTACGAAAACGTTCATTTACTGGAATGCGCCCTTTCGAATCTAATTTTATGCCAATGGTTTCAATACCAAGTTCTTTTGTGTATGGCCGCCGACCAATAGCAACAAGAACAGTATCTGCTTCCAGCTAGAAATAATTCTATAGCTAATTTAAATTTTTTTCTTGATCCAATAACTTGATAAAATTTGTTTAGAAGTGTGTACTTTTGAAAAGATAAAGTGCAAAATCAAATTCAATAAATATTCAAGTTTTGGTACATCACTTATTGATTTCATTTGTTATTAAACGCTACTCATTTTTTTTCGAAATCTACGTTTTTACGGAAGAACAACTTTTTAACAGAAAAAGCTTCGAAAATGCAATAATCTTATTCTTCCTAATGCGTTAAAATTGTTGACCAAAATAAGCTGGATCAACTCATCTGTTGCATATGGACTAACCCAAAATTTTACATTAAGTTTTTACCGTTGTTTGGCTTCCATTCTTGACATTTTCAACATCTATCTTTACTAGATTCCCTTCCACTTTTCCACTGACTACCTTTGTATTCATCATGAATTTCATTCCTGAAACGAAATAAAACATAACACAAAGACCTAAAACGGAATATGCATTACAAAACCTGCATACTTCACCTTGCTTTGTAAGAGATCTTTGAAAATGTTTAGCTAATTCCATGTCAATGCCTACTCCACCAGCATGCCCCAGAAATTCAACAACCACTACTTCAGCTCCAAGTCTCTGCCATACACTTCCCTGAAATTTTGTTCCACAGGGGAATCAATTTCATATAACTGAGAAACGACTCGCATCTAACTTTAAAGACCAACTGCATTCCTTTTATTTCAAACTTCTATGTAATTGACGAAGAAACTTACTAGTTCAGTACCAATAACACCTGCACCGATTACAATCATTTTTTTTGGTACCTTTTTCAAAGACAGTGCACCCGTTGAAGAAACAATCTGAATTTGATCATACATAATCAAAACATGGTTTGAATAAAATTATACATCTATAAAAATCAAACAGTAACACATCAACTAATCTGTACTTAAATATTCTATTTTTTAATAATCTTTAGCTACTTTTTTTTCAAAATTAATTTATTTGGTTGAAATCGCTATACAAGTAACTTATTGTGCAGTTGTTACAGTTTCTAAAAATACTCAGTAAACTCATGTGGAGCAAGACTTCATGCCTCTGATCTAAACATATGAAAATATAAAGGAGAAATAGTTTAAATAACCAAAAAAAGACATTTTTAGAAACAAACCTGCTCTTCATCAATGGGTATACCCGGAAAAGGTGTAACTTCGGAACCCGATGCAATGAGTATATTAGAAGTATTAATTTTCTCTAAACCACCTTTGGTCAGTCTCACAGTGACCTGAATTGTTTCACTTTAAGAATAATGCAAACTAAAAGATCAGAATGTCAGATTTTAAAAATGCATACTTCGTTTACACCTGTGATAGTAGCTACTCCAGTGACTGTCGTTACTTTGTTCGCTTTAAACAACATTGCTATTCCTCCAGTTAACGCCTTAACAGATGCCGTTTTTGCAGCCATCATTTTCTCCAAATTTAACTTTGGTTGGACTTCAACACCTTGAATAAAACAACAGTAATTTTTTATTTAGAATAATAAAGTTTTCAGCAGTAGTTAAGAACTAATAAATTAAAAAAATTTTAGAATATGAAAAAAAATGAGCAAATTCAAGTAATAACAAGAAGAACGTCTAGTTTTAAAGTTTTCTTACATGAAACAATCTAAAAAAGGAGGAGTTTAGAGAGAGAAGCATTAATTAAATCGAAATCTATGTCTATAAAGTGACAAATGTATATATAAAAATCACTTCAGATAAATAGTAAAAAAGTGGTAAGCAACCTCGACTGTCAAGATTTCCGCTCCTAGCCATATGATAATACAATGAATTATTTAATAATGATTTTGATGGTATGCACCCGACATTTAAGCATGTGCCACCTAGCGATGGATTTTTTTCAACGCATACAGTTCTCAAACCCAACTGAGCAGCTTTAATTGCTGCTACATAGCCACCCGGACCAGCTCCAATAACGACCAAATCCACATCTGAAACATTTATTTTCTTGATAAAAATAGATGCTACTCTTTTGTCAACCCCATTTTACGTTTCAAAGCAACTCTACTCAAAAATTTATGGAGAAAATTTTAATCATAATTTTTATATCTGGTTAAAGCCCTTTAACCGCAGAGAAAAAGACTTCATTTTGAAAATAATTTGAAGCAAATAAAATCATTTCTCAGTTAGCAAATAAAATAAAGAAACAACCATGAGTTGTGAAAGACCGAGAATTTAGTATGCGAAATGAGGAGCTTTTGAAAAGTGCTCCCTGAACAAGTTTTCGACACAGTGACATTACAGCTGAAATTGCAAAGAAATGAAAGGCTGGAAAGTCTTAATGTCGCAAAAAAAAAATCCATACCGAATAACTATCGAATCAGTCAACCAAGTAATAAAAGCATTGATAAAATGGTATATTTTTACAACACCTGCAGGACTTAAAAACTCACCTATTATACTTTTGTAACAATGACATTAGACTTGCAATAACTGAGAAGCATAAAACCCTATAAGTACGATTCGTTTTCTCCACAGTACACTGACTAATTTTAAAAAGC
This sequence comes from Thelazia callipaeda, assembly GCA_900618365.1. NCBI lineage: Eukaryota > Metazoa > Nematoda > Chromadorea > Rhabditida > Thelaziidae > Thelazia > Thelazia callipaeda. The sequence goes on from UYYF01004759.1 coordinate 8,124, forward strand.
TTTTATAGCTGTCACACACATGCTTTACCAAATTGCTAATTCTTAAGAAATTCAGCATCTTGAATACATCTCGAAAAATTCACTTATCTTTCCTGGCAAATTAAGTTATAGAGAAGAGAAGTCAAAAATTGAGTATGCTTGACATTTCTGGCTAGCTAGAAGTGGTCGATGCTCATCTAAGTATATATAAATTTAAAGTTGAAAAATAGATACTAGATCTAGGTGAAATTTTTCCGACTATCAATTAATGAGTCATCAATGCAGTGAATCTTACATCAATTCAAAAAGTTTCAGGCACTGCCGGACTGAAAACACTAAAAACAACTGCAAAATAAAGAATAGATAGATTGAAGCAAATTAAAGACTAAGGTGGAAAAGGAAATCAAAAACAAATAAGACACATTAGTAAGTTAAAAATTGTATTTGATGAATTAGATACCTTGCTTTGGTAAAATATATCAGAATGGTAGATTCTGTCTACTTCGTAAATGCCATGAAAATGAAGAATAGACTATAACCTACAAAAAAAGTTACAAAGCGAAACTTCATAACTTATGATAGAACAATAACGATGAACTGCTTGCTTTCGTGATTGATAGGAGGAGCTATATAGTGTCAACAATGACCAAGTGCAAGGATCATACAAAAGCAATGCCTAATACATCAGCAATCAGCAAAAAATGTGAGGCGAAAAGTGAGAGGAAAAATAACTAGTTAGTGAATGAAATGAAGCAATGATTCTTTTCATTTTCAAAAAAGCGATTAAAATTAAGTTATTACGTCAAAATAGCTGAGCGGATGCTTACTGTCATAAAGACGGAATTTGCAATTACTGATAACGTGAAGATTGATTAATAGCGCAAGAGATCATTATATGACGTGCATAGCAAAGAAGCAAGTAGTATAGTTGCTTTACAATAATGAGGACATACGGTAACATGGCATAACACGAATAACTTATTGAAGCAACAGGTACCACCAAATTCGATGATAAACGAAGAAACCTCTCTCATAAGCAATTTACATTTGTACTAAGCGCTGCAAATGCTTCAAGTTCATTACTGGACAGAATGCAAATATTCATCTCAGTGTACGGCAGAATAGCGAGCCGTGAACAGTGGGCATAGAGCAATGAGCAGGAACATGTTTGCTTCGTGGTGCATGAGCTTTTTAATCTAGAGACTGTCCGTAAGTTACGTCATGTGTCGAGTTTCCCATGCAAGAGCAGTGTTATTTGCTGTTTCTGCTTAGAATGTAACGTACACACAAACGCATATCCGCAATCATCGCAAAATTACTTACTTACCTACCTACCTACTTACCTATCTACCTATCTACCTATCTACCTACTCACGTACCTGCCTGCTTGGATGTGGATTCTTTGTTCATTGATTGGTATGGATTAAGTGCATCATTTGCTTATTTACATTTTTGTGTAGGCAACATTTTTTGACCAATGTTTGCTGTTATCATAATGTTGCATCTATTGCAGTGCAAAACATTTTTTTACCCATTCTTCCGCTCAGTATGCCTTCTGCTTTCTGAATTTCTCTCTTACGACGCGTTGAGTGCTGTGACGTAAACTAAAATGCTGCTACCTCTTAACTCAACTTTCTTTATATACCCTCTGCTCTCATTCTAATTAGCATTAGTCTTACATGAACCATTTCACGTATTTCATCTTTAGTTGACTAATTTCTTCTGCCAAAATACGCTATAATCTGTTCCCAGTCTAATTTCCAGTTTCCTTCAAAATGTCATGCATATATCAAATACTCATCTTTTTTTTGCTGATAACGGACTCCCTACGTATGGGCGACAACTCTAGTATTTCTTAGTTCCGTTAAGAATATTTTTGACTGATACCACGTGTTCCTAAATTCTAAATGTGCAAGGACTTAAACATCGGACTTGTCATTGCAAAAAGTGCCTGATCAAGATTCAAAAATCTTTTATGCACGAAAATTGCAAGTGCCGTTATTTTTATAACAGATAAATTTTTAGAAAGAAAACGCGTGTGAGTTCTAAGATTGCAGCATCTCATTATGATTCGAAAACATCATACTACACGATTGGCAGCATGCAACCGAAATTTACTAACTAATGATTTTAATAAGTCTGCAGCTGGTGATTAATTTGTTGAATATTTCCGTAGTTTATCAGATTGTCTTCACCACTTCATTATCTGTCAAATGGATAAGTATCGATCTAATACGAGAAGAACTGGGTGTTGTTTTTAGGAGGCCAGTCATTGGTACTGACGTGGTCGTTTTATTTGAGACTGTAAAAGTGAAACTTTCCATTTTCTTCTAAAATTCCAACTGACGACCTCTGTCACTTTTCAGTGAAAAATTGTAGTATTCCTTTTTTTGTATTTATGAATATATGTTGTAGCCATAAAAATTTTACTTTTCTGTTACTTCACTCTATCAAATAACCAGAAACAGAATTTTGTTCAATTATTTACTATGTCTACAAATTGGTCTGTTCTTTTAACGGTGAAAATTAGATAAGGTGGCAAGACTTACCGTTGATTAGGTTTTGTAAACACAAAATTAAACGTATGGGGGTATCTTATTAAGTGATAACGTCTTGAGACGTTGTTTTGTTATGTGAGAAACGGAACTGCTGTAAAATCATGAATTTACCATTTTTGTTCAACAAGTATGTTATGTCAATATTAGGAAATGAAGAAAAATCCGATGATCAATGGAGGTGTCGTCAAAAAGGTAGTAGCAAAAAAAAAAGTAGTATTGGTGCTCGAATGTATAGCAGTAGCCATGGATATCGTAAGTATCTTAATTTGATATTAAAATATCGTGTCAAGCTTTCTAAAAATACGTATTATAGTTTCGAAAGGCTTTTATAGTGTAGGTGTATGCATTTCATTCCAGAAGTTTGTTTTTATTGTATTTTTCACCTGAAATATGTCAAAGAATGGTTGGAGACTCTTCAAATTTTTGGTGTCAATCTTTCTTAGGATTAAATTCAAAGAGCAAAAAATCGTTAGATGTTTCTTCAAAAAATGCAAAGTTTTTTGGTCCAGCCATTCCAGACGATGTTTTGGACGATCTATGTTTTCGATTTCTCATCAATATCCCTGATGACCAGGTGATTTGATCTTATTCAGGTGATCAGGTAAAAAAATTTATTGATAATTAAGGCAGCTGAGATTCTAGCTGTTGATAACAACAGGTAAAATATAATTTTATTCAACATTTGAATGGTGTTCAGAAAAATATTCCTGTTCGACTGTGTTTTCAAATTGAATTGGCACATTGGTTTTATATTGATTTCTACAGTAGCAGAAGCAGTTCAACTCTAAAGTGCCCTCAAGTGAGCCTGAGAGATTTGATAGGGTTAGTAAATTTTTGATTATTCTGTAATGTTCTGTTGTTCTTTGTAAACTCGTGTGAGGCATAGGGTGGAGCAATAACTATGGGAAAGAAATTTCCAGTTTTTCATTTTATTTCTACCTCTAATTCTGTCTGCATTCAGGCAGATATTCAATCACTGCGACTTTCTTATCCAGTACGCCGACAAGGTTGATAAGGTAGTTTTAAATCGCCTTTTTTGGTCTCGTTGCTTCTTGTCACTCGAGTCAAATACAGGTGTTAGATGAATGGCGTGTTTATAAATCTGGCGTTCCGACTTATGGTGCAGCACTTTTGGATAGTTCCTTAAATTATGTATTGCTCGTGCAGGGATATTTTGCTAAGAACAGTTGGGGGTTTCCCAAAGGAAAGGTTAGTTGTTAATTTTTGGGGTTTTGAAAATTTTTTGACAGTAAAAGAGTCAAAAAGGTACTTGTTTATTGCACATTTCTTAAAATTTTTTTTTGATTGACAACTATTATAATTGTTTCTGTATGTACGAATCCCTTTTCTTAAATTTGAGAATTATATTAAAGTTTCATCGATCAAAAACAAAAGAAAAAGTAGGATGCAATGAAATATATCATTTTTAATATATCTTTTTAATAAAGTATTAGTTTTTGCTTGCTTGGTGAAATAACTTAATTTAAGATAAATGAAGAAGAAGAAGCTACAGCGTGCGCAAGTCGAGAAGTAATGGAGGAAGTGGGTTATGACATTTCTGATAAAATTTCTAATTCCCGTCTTATTCAAAATTTAGTAAATGACACTTTAATACGACTATATATAATATGCGATGTTCCTACTGATTTTCCTTTTGCTCCCAAAACTCGGAATGAAATAGGGTACGTGTTTCAAGGATTTCTTGCTATAATGATTTCGCACTTGTTTTAATGGGGAATAAAGTCTTTAATTTTTGTCATTTAGAAAAATTCAGTGGTTTTCTTTGTGGAATTTGCCGAAGGATCGAAATGACTTTGCTGCTTGTGAACAAATCGGTATGACTCCTAGTAATTTCTATACAGTTATCCCATTTGTGAAAGAGCTGCAAGCATATGTTACTCAGCTTCATAATGGATGCAGTAAACTAGAACATGAGGTATATCAAGATTTATTTCTCATGTCAAGTATTTTAATTTGAAGAATGTTATTTCCCAAAAGCTATGGTACAGGGAACTCTAACTCGTAATCGGCGATTTCTTGCGGAATTCTTCCGAAAATTAGACAACTTGAATATAGCAGTTGACAACATAGTATTTAAAAGTTGAATTTATGTTTTTCGTAGGCAGCAGACATGATAAGTTTTGGTGAACATTCAAGTGCCTTTAGTCCGGTGCATCCGCAACGTATGTTTTCATTTTTACTGCTTCAGATGTTTTCGTTCATCTATGTTTATTTGTTTATGTAAGCTGGTTGTCACAAGATTTTGGAATCGTTGAATTCTCATATAGATTTCTTATCCATTGTATTTCTTTTTCCAGTTTTTTGAAGTGATAATCGATGGAAGATTGAAATAATGCACAGAAACTAATATCAAATCATATTCATTTGATTGTGAATATGGTGAAGAGCACTAAGATAGTCTGGCATTTAATTGCCTTTCGTAATTATATATTGCTAGATTTCCTTAATAGTAAATTCTTAATATAGAAAGAAAAATATGATGGTATCAGTTTCAAATCCACAGTTTTCCATTACGAAAACTACAGTGGACGTAAGTCATGGATTGACGCCACAACTTTCTTTTCATAATTCTTTTTTAAATTCAGTATTTTGCAAACCGTTATCAACTTCTACTTTACCGGTATCTTATACGGGAGCTGCTTTTGTTCAGATGTTGTCTTCGGGAAATCTCTCTGCAACTTTCTCAGGTAAGCTTTTTCATTGTTGGTTCAATGAAATTACAAATTTTGCTCAAATATATATGTAGATAAAAGTATTGTTCTTGTCTCTTTCGTCATTTTTATGAGTTAGCCAGGTGGTTTTCATTAAGCTGCTGTTCGAAACAAGTTCGCATTGGCAGAAGAAAGAGTCGACATTTCTTGTAGCAATTTCTGGAATCAAATATTTATGATTTCCAGATAAAACGACAAAGATGAAAGTAACCAAACCAAAACAGACAGTTGCACCTATTCTAGGTCGTCCAGTATATGATGCATTTGAATCTGATTTGGAAAAAAGAAAGGTATTTTTGGTATTGTATTTAGTCTCATCAAATATTCTGGTTATGTATGCTGCATTTCTTGAACATACGAAATTTATAACACTTAATTCTCAAGTAAACTTTTACTGAAAGTTCATACAGGGAAAAATTGAAGTCATACAATTTGCGATTGAAATCATGTAAAGGTATGATGTGGTCTATGTTTCTAGTGATGGACAGTAATGAATCTGATGTCGTTAATATTCAGAGTTTCAAGGAAAAGCTTAGATTAACTATAATTTCTGTTATTATTTGCATTTATTTAACATTGCTTTTAGGTAATCACACCAATTCGATGCTCATTTGATTCTTCTAATAAAGTCATAAGTAATAAAAAAGTGCTTAATTCTTTAACTGATAAAAATAAAGAAGAAGTAAATATGGATCACTGTTATCATTCAAATTCACCAGTTTTGAATGTCATATCACAGTCCTCTAACAAATCATGGTTCGTATTTAGTGTAGTGAATTGGATTACACTGATTCACAAAAACAATGACAATTTTTTATGTTGCTTTTAGTAATTGGTTTATTACATTACAAATTTCTTTCGGAACAAGATATCTTGCAGTGATATGGAAAGAAATTGTGAAAAGGAATTAGAAAATTCTATTACGTATACTCATTCGTCGATAGCAACGCATCATGTAACAGACGATAAATCATTAATCCATTTGTGTGACGCTTGGAAAGATTTTAGAGTTGGTAAATATCTGTCTGAGTGCGATTTATGAGAACAGTGTCTTTATCTGTCGTTGTAAATTTAGCTTCGAAATTCAAGAGTGTTATTCTCCAGAAATATGTACATTTTGTATTCGCGGATCTTTTTAATATTCGTTTTTCTCATTTGTTGGCATTAGTACTGCATATTGAGTTTGTTACTTTACAGTTATTTAAAGGTGGCGAAACAAAGAAAGCAGTATGAATAGTGTTTTTCGTTATTCAACAGACTAAATTTATGAGATGTTCTCATCTGGTACTCTAAGGTATGTATGTTATTTAATTCGAAATTTTATTGCTCCAATTGCTTGATTTTACTAAATAAGCTGCAAAATAGTGCTTACTTATCAGCATCTTTACAAATATATTAACATAATTGAGATTCGCAATAAACTTTCGAGCAGTAAAATCTCGTGTGACCAAATTCCGCATTTTTACATCTGTTTTGATTAAAGCGTTATTGGTGTGGGGAAAACTCACAAGTAATAATTTTTGATGAAAACTATCACAACGAAATGTCTGAATGTTATCTCGCTTGAGAGTGGCTACTAAACGACCATACTGTATAGATAATAAATATTCTCTTCTTGCAAAATATTTTGTTTATTCTATTTGAATCGATTGTTGTGCGCTATTTCGTTTCGATATTGTTCATATTTTTAATTGACCCTTATTAGTCATTTTGTAATATATATATAAGTTGCTTGATGATATTTCTCGATATTCCCTAATTTCCTTCCACTGTCATTCTTCACTACACCAGTTTCTTAAGATTTCTTGTTTTGCTTGCAATTTCAGCTGCCTTTAATATTCTCTTCAATAATCCCACATTTACTGTGCTTAGCACCTTATCTTAATTTAATGTAGTCTTTGCTTTCTTTCAAAAACTAAAATCACTCGAAAAAATAAAATTGTGCTGGAGATCTTATATTTTGTTTGTGTATTTCAATATTTCAACGCTGATCCATTCTTTCAAAAAGTATTTTTTTATTACTGTAAGGTTTCACTCAGTTTTGATCCTTGGTAAGTTGTTTTAAATTTTTTACGAAAAGTACTTATGTAATGTATCATTTTCTAGCTAACCATTTATTATCGATTGCTTAATGGTACATTTTGAATGTGTTTGAAATGAAAGTTAAAACACTTTTAGAAACTAATCACCGTCTGTTTAATATAAAAATGATCCGTAATCTGATTAGATTGTGGTGTGTTATTGAGTATTCTTCTGTTTGATCTTTAGCAGTGAATTTATGAGCAGCATAATCTTGCGACTACTTCACTATAGATTTTATCTGTCCTTTTTAAAACTTTTACCTGGTCAGATATTGTATGTCGTAGTTTTGTAAAAATTGGGACATGGAGTTTCTTGGTTGCTGCTTAAAATGTAGTTTGCGTGAATGTTGTAATATAGTGTACCCCATGTTTCGTTTAGAAAATAAAATGTTGAAGGAAGGTGATGTGCGGTAATTTGAATAGATTAGCATTAGCAGCAAATTATCGAGTTTACTTGGAAATTACACAAATTCCATGGAACAGATTGACGACAAGCCCGAGAGTAATTGGGGATTATAAACTCAATATGGATCTTGTGTGGTGTGCTAAGTTATTGGGACGACTGATGCACATTACGAGCAGAAAGCGAATGTAGTCTGCGGTTCCATAATTATTATCAACTTCTCAGTTCTGGATTTTATCGATAAACTTGTTTTTCTCGTTTGTCAAACATGTAAGTGCATATAACACACCCTCGAATAGTATCATGTATTTGAATATATTATATGTTACGTTCGCTCCAGCATACCTTTTCATTCATAAAGAGTGCCGACAGCAGACCCTAATACAATCTTTGGAGCCTTTAATTCATTCTTCCGTACTTATCTTTAGTGAAATGTAGCTAACTGCATGGTGAGGACTTTTTTATTTCTAATCTCTATCACTTCTGCTTAAATTAGCAGATATGCACAAAAGCCAGACGTACTACACATAGTAACAGTTAGACCCAACAGGAACTATTCATGATTAGAAGTGGAAATCCGCATCACGATACGCGAAAAGAAATCCACTAGACACAAAAGTACTCAGTACAGTTTTCCGCAATCATCATATATTCAACACAATGAAAAGTCATTTTCATGGGGTTGAAGAATAGCTCCGAATTATAGTAAATTAATTCCTTGTACACATCATGCATTAAAACAGTTGAAGCAGCGATAGCAACCAAAGTGACAATATTTGCGACTCGCGAACGTTTCATTGAAAAGGATGCGATTCCCAGTGATAAATCAGGATGATATATAATAAATAGTAACCCTAACAGATATAAAGACCACAGAAACTTGAGTAGAAGGGACTTTGATGAATTTAAATTATGGGGTCCACATAGTTTTGCAATCAGAATTCAAGCAAAAAACAAGTAAGAAATTTATGACTTTAACTCTATCTTCCAGTTAGATTCCCATTTACTGACAATAAAACTTGGGATAGTTTGATGCGATTGAAAACTGGTTCTGAATCATGGCACTTCTAGTCCATTGGAATATCAACATTTATGGGAGAAGATATACCTGTGTTACAGGGAACAAGTAAAAAATTAAAAATAAATACCTTGTTAGTTCTAGAAACTACGAGATATGACAAAAAGGATGCTGGAATTTCAATGTAAATAAGGTGAACAAAAAAAGCATTTTCCCAATTTACGAAGTTGATCAAAGAAAGCATTTTGCAAGTTCATATATTAGGTAATAAATAGTGATTTAAAAAATCGAATTTTCCCATGTTTTTTCACTTTCGTGGAAATTTATGGTGAACCAATTAAACCAACAGTCTTTCTTACTTTAATACATTTTTTCTAACCTAAGCAAGACCTAAAATCAGACTTACAATTTAATGAAAAAAATGACTTATAATGATTAATTTTCTAATTAATAAATGTATAAAAAACTGGAACATCTATTAGCTCATAACCTACAGTGCTTTTATTTCTCAATAGAGACGTAAAAAGATATTACTAAAGTAAACATACTAGTAAACAGACTAAATCCATTATAATAATTCTTGATAAACGATTTAAGTTTTTAAACGTGAGTAGAGTCAAGTTTAATAACATAAAAGCAGCAGTAATAAATAATATGTATCTTACCATTCAGTATTTGATACACTTCACCGACATTTTTAAAAATCAAAATTTGCATATAAACCAATTCTAACTATATATTTCGTTCAACCTATCACAACTTGGTGTCGCCATACGTTGAGCCTGATTCCACAAATCGGCGCCACCGAAAGTACGAGCTCTCCATATGGCAGTTTCTCCTTAAAGAATACTTGTCAAAAAAACACAAATGACATGTATTCACAACCTAATACAGAGTATTTTCTCCAGCAATAAAATGAAAGCATACATCTTGTAGATCATTATCAACTACCAACATGTAACTCACTTTCGTTTTTTTCCTTGTAACATTCCATTCGCAAGTGAGAAATATATTCTTCTTCAACCTGGTGTTCAATTTGGGAGATTTTATTTCGATAATTGGTCAGGAAATCTGCTTTAACGTAATAGGGCACTTGAAAATCTCTCGTTAGACGCTCTTCAGTATATTTGCTGAAATTTATAAAGTATTTTCATGAAGGAAAAATTTTAAACGAACTGACGTAAGCTAATATGCTACCTTCAAAAACTAATTTTTTTTCTTCAATCGTATCACAAATATTAAACTGTAGTAGTGAAACACATGAGAAACATACCCAGTACGTTGCAACAAAAATGCGGGATCGCCCACCATCAACTGAGCAATCAAGCCAAGCAATAAAACCGCAAAAAGTGGTAGAAGTTGTAGTATAGGTGCATAGGGTGACTAAAACTATATTCCAACAACAATTAAAAAATAAAAACCTGCTAAAACTTGTTGCGGTGTTGAAAGAACTTTAGTAGAGCACTCTTTTATAGTTTGACTTAAAAGAACATTAAAACTTGTAATTTTATCAAGAACAAAATACCTGATACTGCTGTGTTGAACTATGCTGATGAAAATGAAATTGCGCTCCACGATGGCGTCTGTTTAAATGAGCAGATGGATAACCCCCACCAAAAAACATGTTGAAAATTTCTTCGGGAGTGAATTCTGCTGTAAATTACACTGAAGTACAACTTCAGTTATGCGACATGTCAACAAAAATTCTCATGAAACCAATCGTTTGACAAACTCATTCTTTACGTAACACACAACAAACCTTCGAAACCTCTCGCATAATCGTACTCACTAAAGTCATCCTCATATTCACTGTTTCGTCTTCGTGGTCCTTCTGTACCATAGAGATCATACTGAGCACGCTTATCTTTATTAGACAAAACTGCATAAGCATTTCCGAGTGCTAAAACAGGTATTTTAGATACTATTGTAGAATCTGATAACGTGATTGGTTTCAACAAAGCCACGAAAAAATCAACCTCAAAGTTACGAACTAGCTTCTACAACCGTTTGTGAACAACAAAATAATTTAAATGGACTGGGAGTAATTCGACTGCAATTTGCAACATTCTATACGAAGCACAGAGTAGAATCAACTGTGATGTTTTGAATTGAGGTCATACCTTTAAAAGCTTCAGTAGCACCCGGTGCACGACATTTGTCAGGATGAAGCTGCAATGCTAGCTTACGGTATTCCCTTTTAAGATCTGCTTCACTAGCAGTTTTCTTGACATTTAGTATTTCATAGTAATCTTTACAGTGTCGTATTCTAAAACCAAATATCGTCCATAACTACCAAACTAGCATTTATGTAGCATTAAATAATGTCAATTACAGATAATAATCAAAAACCCTTCACTTGTGCTATTCTTATGTGTATGTTGACAACGAATTCCGTCATTAAAAAGAAATCCTGTACCTCTCAACAATTTCTAGCTCTTCCTTTGTATAATGAATACCAAGAGTTGATCGAACAGACGAACGAGAACGAGTCCTTTGTTTTGTTTCAACGGCGCTTGATGAAGAACCTTCATCAGCTTAAGTGCAAGCAAGTTTACAGTAATATAAAATCATTCCTGCATTTGAAAATGCAATGCGATATTCTGGTTTTTACTAAAACCTCACGAACCTTGCGCTGGATTTATTTTGATTTACTTAAGGCTAAAACGTCAAATGCAAGCACATTTCACAAATGCAATTTCCTACATGTATAAAGTTCTGCTGAGTCTTTGATAAAATTTCAATCAAGGATCTTAAGCTTGTACTTTAGATCAAGCTCTAACAAGTGATATAAAATTCAGAACGTGATTTCCAATCACAATATTGACAAGTGCACAAGATATGAGTAGCTGTATTGTGATCAAAAACCGCACACACCTCCATCTGGACAGCCTCTTTCACTGTTCATATTCGGCTGACTACGACTAGCATGAAACTTCCTACGATTATGCATACCGGAATCTGCTTCATATTGATCGTAATGTCCATAGCCAGCATCTGTTCCCGTCGCATGATAATCTTCCCCATCATAATGGCCTCCTGATCCTTGTGCTTTTTTCAGAAGATCTATAAAACTATAACATAAATTCTGATGAACGACCATTTAAACATTTTTTGTGGACTATTCCGCATGCCTTGACCCCTAGCTAGATGAATAAAGTTGCTGGCGTGGACAATTTTGTTCAGTTGAATAAGTTTAGAGAATATTGACTGCAATGCTCTTTTCGAAATGAAACTGTTTAATGATTCTTGCAGATGTCAGGATGCATATCGTGAACAACTACAGATCAAAAATTTGACAACAAAAAAGTCTCTTGATCCATTTTCCAAATATACGTAAATATCATTATATGAAAAAAGGTACTTGAAGTGGTTGTTTACAGTTCTGTTTGTTTTCTTCAACAGAGAATTTTCAAGTCATACATTTCACGTCTATAGAAGGGTCCAATTTAGTAGCTTTGTGCAAGAACTTGACTGCTCTTGCACCATCCTTTAAACGTAGTGCATCACGCGCGATGTCTACACAACGCTGCGCTTCAGCTCGATTCGCCTCCATTTCGTAGTTATATTCTAGAAGAGCGAAATTTCCTAAAGAATTTGGAGATCACCTGATTGCATATACAGATCTAAACTTGTTGCAAGTCAGATAATATTGTAAGTAATATTTAGCCACTTAAGAAAATTTACCTCCTTTATTGCTTGTAAATCAGAAACTTAGCGATCACGAGTAACCACCACTTCCAGTACAGCACAGACTGGAATATGCGTCACCTCTTGTTTTCAGTCTTTTCAGAGACCTAGTACTGAATTTTGATGCTGATCGTTATTTGCTAGTACAATAAGAACTGGAGATGAATACAACTGATGAATCTATACTTTCACATACATAGTAAGAAATAGAGGCGAATATGACAGAAGAATTTCGACAAGTAGATGAGAAATTCAGTGTTCCTAGAAATTATAAAAATGCATACCACTACAATATCTTGTAGTGTTAAATCGACTACCCATGACAATGTCCTGCAGTGGACAAAAATGTCGTGTACCACTAAAAGATATCCAGTTTGCCTCTTCACGGTGGAGACTGCTGGCTATTGATTACTACCAAAAGAATAGAACAGAAAAATGACTGCACTGCACAACAAGATTACTTGGCAACATTGTCTAAATTTGTTTTTTACGAGGGATAGATATGAAATTCTCTGTTTCACCAATTTCGAAATTAGATTAGAAATGTGGCGGGTGGCTTTGTAATTCAATATCGAAGTAAAGATCAAAAGATTAGCTTCACGTCTTTCGGACTACGTACTATTTACTTCAAAAGGTTTTTCATCTTAACAGCACTGTGTACGTCTCTTCAAGTGACTGTTGGCAAAGTTGCTCCCTCAACATGTCCAAGAAATAATTCACAGACTGATAGATAAGCCAGTAATTTTATATTAATCATAATGTTTCTTGCACAACTTTGATACTTCGGTAGTGAATGTTAGCAATTACTAATCTGTTGCCAGTCGCAAACAAGCTAGCGTTGTACGTGTGAACGTGAAAGAATTTGGTTTGAATTGGATTTCTAACATTTTGGTTTGAATAATGAGGTCTGATGAGAAACATAAAGGGTATAGAATTACTCATGAACTATGTCTGCTTCGGCAGTCAAGCATTATCGGCTGGACAGTCAGCATTTATTTCACGAAAGCATATTTATTTGCCTGCAATATTTTTTGCTTATTTTAAATTTCCCTCAGTTTATCTTCACGATGTTGCTTTTGTCGTAGGCAACAGATCTGAACAAGTAATATTATTCAGAACAGTTTACACTATATCTACTTTTTTGATTTTATTCACCAATTTTCACGTTTCAGCTATTTAATTAAGCATTTGCCATGCAGCAGTAAAATTGAATTAGTGTTGTTAAATTGAATGAGTGGAAATGAATAATAAGATGGTAATGGAGCATAGTTCAAAGTCATTATTAGCACATTTTTGTTCTAAAGTTATAATCATCTAACCAGCAACCGAAATAGCTACAGTGGCTTAACGTAATAATGATAGTAGTTTGTAAACTTGTTTCAAACCAGCTATTCTCTCAAACCGCAACGAAAACCTATTAAACTTTGTGATGTTTTACACTGTCGCCAGTGCGCACCTTAAATTTCAATTTCATTGTTCACCAATTTGATGAAATAAGCGTGGTGCTGCTCATTCATCTATATTATTTTAGCAAACTTCCAAAAGTTAAGCGACATTAGTATGAGTTATTTGGAAAATTTTGAGACTGAGTGCTAACTGAAAATGAAATAGAAGTTTGTCTTTCACTGATAATTTGTATTGTTATTTCATACTTGGTTCATTACTCATTCATTACTAGCTGTTTCACGTAATAATTCACGGTTTTTCACTTCCATCATTACCTCACAATCAGAATTAGCAGCCTGCTCTCATAATTTCCGTTTACAATTCATTTCCGCTTAAGTATTAATGGTAACGAAATTTGTTCACAACAAATTAAAGCAATGGAAAAAAGAAAAACATTTATTGGATGTCAAAAAACAAATAGGATTAGGTTGAAAATTAGTTCAAAAATGTAATCCGTCTACTTTCGGTGCATAGAAGTGACACTTTTTTCAGGAAAGAATTTCCACTTACTTTACTTTGATCATAGTCAAGAATTCATTTTAAGAAATTTGCGAAGCGTACTTTCTGAGAGCGACAACAGTAGTTAGAGTAGTGTAGTGTAGTGCAGTGTAGTATAGTGTAGTGTAGTATAGTGTTCAGTTTGCAACAGTGAAATAATTTAACTTTCTAACATAGCATTTTAAACTACTTTTCACATGTAACATTCATGTGTTTGCTAGAGCAGAGCAAATGGGAAAACGGTGCATTAATTCACAGTGCCAAACGCACATGCTACAATTAGACTCTGGTGGATGTTTTAAGCTTACATGATGTGGTTCGCAACTTTTTGTTGTCGTCAGAATCAGCTTTAAAAGAAATACAAGGTTTTGGAATCATTATTTATTCAGCCATAATTAGGCTTCAGTTGCACTCTTAATGGTATATGTGAATCACCACTTAAAGTGGTAATCAATTAAGATTAACTAAAAATATACCATAATTATAAGTTTCTTTATGTCTTCGTTTTAAAATTGAAAGCGCGGTGATTTCAAACTAATTAGTAAAGGAATTTATGCGTGTTCTGTTTCATTTATTTTTCAAAAAAATTCCTTCTTTCAAAACTTCATCGAAACAGGTATTTCTGATTTCTCCATACTTAACATTTCCCTGCATGGCATTTTGCGAGCCACTACACAACAAGACCAACTATCACCATATCATTGCACTATAACCTCCACATATATTGATCGTTCCTACGTTTATCACAGTTTCTTCGTGATGTAGAATACCAACGATTCATTTACTTAATTTTGTTTCATTTTTTTATGCTTATTAATTTGCAGCTGGAATAAAGTTTATGCGTTTGAGCGAGTGATCTTTTTCAGCTTTTGCGCATATCTTTGTTGCAGGAGTACTTCTCTGATTCTGTTCAGTGGTAATTTAGCCTTTTCTAGATCTATATTTATGTTAAGCAAAAACTGATGCTTATCTTCTGCTGCTTATTACTGCTCCATCCCGGTGTGTTGCTAATCAAAACTAAAAATAAACCAGGTAAGAACGAGTCGACACTATTATATCAAGGCAACTAAAGTTGCTCTTCACTTTACTATTAATTAAGTGCTTGAAATTTTCCTTCCCTTCCACTGACAAACTTATTACACTTCATTTA
Organism: Thelazia callipaeda; assembly: GCA_900618365.1. Taxonomy (NCBI): domain Eukaryota; kingdom Metazoa; phylum Nematoda; class Chromadorea; order Rhabditida; family Thelaziidae; genus Thelazia; species Thelazia callipaeda. The sequence goes on from UYYF01004759.1 coordinate 23,676, forward strand.
AGAACTTATTCTCTGAATTTCGAACTTGAATTCAATAGCCAACACTCTTAAAAGGTTTTTTGGATATCAGTTATTCGATTCCTATTTATACTAAGGGAATTATTGATTAATTTATTCAGTTCCTACCATTATCACTTCGAAATTTTGGCATTATTCTGAAGTACAGTTTTGTTTTGATCATGTAAATTTATAGATCTTGATACTAAAGACGCTAATTACATTTCTCAATCAATAATTTCGTGAATAAAATTGCTGACTTCATAGATTTTTTACAAACCAAAGATTAAAAAAGTGAACATATGAATAATTTTTATAATTCGGGTTATCTACCACATTTTTTATCGATTCTGCACTCATTTCCATTAATAGTAGTAATATAGTGTTTAATATACCAGTGAAGACCTTTAAATGTTGTGTAACATCTGCAAATTATACATGTAAGCAATAATAAGATAGCTGCAAACAAGTGTCAGTTTTCATCATGTCAGTCATCGTATCCATAATATCATACAATATTGGTTGTGTACCACACGTACATCATCACCGTCATTCGCTTTTCTTCGTTTTTTTTCACAAATGTTGTTCAGGGATCAATAAATAATGCATAACTTCCAGAAATGTTCAGTGCAATAATAGTTTGCAACCAAAGACACCAATTTTTGGAGTAATCATCGTTAATACTGTCCGAAACAGAAATATTATATCAAAAATGCCCTGAATATTTCTTAAACAATCATTCACATCATTTACAACATTGATCATAGTAGAAGTTCAACATTCACTGCTGCGACAATTTATCAGTTCTGTACACCGACTTTTTTCAATCTCAAACGTAATTTAGACGTGAGTTATATTGCAGACACATGCAAAGATCTGGATCGACATTGTTCTGCTTTAGTTGCGCAAGATGGAGACAAATGCTTGAGATCATCATTTGTAGTGAAAAATTGCTTGAGGACATGCGTTGTGTGCGGCGATGTTGAAAAAAGCTAGTTCTTATTTCTATCAAGTTCTTTCTAATTTACTTTATGAGACAATATGCACGCTTATGAAGATGACTTTACTTCAATACATCACTGATTATTTTTGAATTCCCATTCTTCAGTATCCAAACTTTTGTGACAATTTATAACAGTCCACGATAATATTGATTGATCATAAAACTAATATTACTTATCACATATATCATTTTGTTCATTCATTGTGAGAAATTCTCGTGAGATCCAGAAATGTTTGAAACTGCATGCTGATAAGAACTTGCTTCTAGGATTTGATATACGATATGTGCCACAAGCGTTGAAACCCCTGGCTTGGCTGATTGGAATTTGGAGAGCTGAAACTGGTGGTAAGGCGATATTTCCGACTATACCTGTGTTCACGTACGGAGAACAAATTGAATTTGCTTTACCTAATGATGGCTTAAAAGCACTTAAAGCACTCAATTACAGGTTATAACCTGACTTTATTTACTTTTTTGCTTTCCTGACACTAATATCACGGAATGTGCATTTACCAATTTTTCTCGTTATGAATGCCGCCTATTTGAAGAGATCACTTTCAGCCAGTTTTATCACAATTTATTTCAGTGCTTTCGCTTGGGACATGAATAATCGCGATGAATTACATAGTGAATATGGTTTCATGACGATGAAGGCGAGTACCAGAGAAATTGCATTATCTACTGTTATGAACAACGGCATGTTTTCACTCAAACGAAGTTGTCGCAACATTCAGTTTTTATTCATCTTCAAAGTCACTGTAGTTAACGAAGAAAAAATCAGATTTCTAACGGAAAGAGTACTTCATTACCACGTACATTTCTAACCAAACATTGATACAACCCTCATTCCCATTTTATTTTAAGCTTTTTTACATGTCAATAATATCAGGTTTCGTAACGATTGAACAAGGACCAATGTTTGGGACAACGATGAAACTCAGCCTACAAGACATTGGACGAATAAGCTTTAGTCGGGACCTACCAGTGCATGGAGTTCGCTTTCACTCTACTTTCACAGCTATCACTTTTTATTAATTACGACAAAACCTGAAAGGTTTTCAAAAAAGTTCTTCAACGAATCACTAGAGCGCGATTCACGAAAAATCTCATGCACACCTTTACTTATAAGAAGATGCATAAATAGGTATTAAATGATCTGCATAAACCAGTTGAGAATGCCGGTAACAACCAAAATGAATCCTCATCCTGTTAACAAGTCTGAATTTTCTAATTATTTTCAGAGCAAGAAAAGAGGGCATTTTGCTGGGTTCAATTAATAAATCGTTTACAGAGACTAAAGATAGATTTTAAAAATGTATGATGACGGAAGTTCACTTTATTATAATCAACAAGTATAATAGATATAACCAATCTTTATCAAAAATGTGATCAAAACGCCAAGAATTTTTCAGACAATTCGAGAATTTCGATTGCTGGACAGCGATACATTAGAGCAGAGATTCATGATGGAGACGTTGACACACCGAATGCAATTACATACATTTATTAAATACAAAAAAATTTACCCAAAGTAAAAAATTAATCGTAATTTTTCTATTCCCTTATTTACACCTAACAAAAAATTAGGTTTATACACTGTGCATCATGGGAAATGTTTACTGAACACTGAACGAGAACTTTTTTGATAAAACGTTGTACGTGATCGAGAGCATTTCATACACAAACATCTACGCTTACTGATCAGTCTTACGCGTAACAAACGCTACAATTATTGCAGTTTTACAGTACGCATTTATTTCTGTGAATCATTTCCAATGGCATCTGCATGACGACCAAAATTGCTAGTTACAAGTTATATGCAGCTGCAATTCATATGAGTATAGAAATGAATAGTGTGGGATGGGAAGATAACAGTCACCATAAATGTACGGATTCATGAACTCACGTAAACAACTAAATGAATTAGAATTCAAGTAATCTTTATACATTTAAAAAAATGCTTATCTCAGTGATCACAAACATAACGTACTTCTACACACACAAAAGACAAATAGAATCAAATATGTAGATAAATGCTTTAAGACAGATTCAAATAGATATCTAAAGGTATTTAGATAGTTGCATGAGTAGATAAATGAAGACATCGACAGAATTATAACGGCAAATACATAGATGATAAGTGAGGAATGCGATATTAACGCCGTTACTCGTAACCCATCCTCAAAATGCACCAACCCAACCCATCCAGCATTCTTCCCTGCCCCTCCTTGTTTGCTACGCTCTTTAAGTCAGTAACTCATTCGTAATTGCTCTTTGCAACTGAACCAGAGTAAACTGCATCACCATTGTTAGCACGCCAGATGTCACACTGTTACCACATCAGATGGCATAATGTCTTGTCGTATTGCATATATTCGTTCACAAAATTGTTTTAGGTTTTGTGGTTCTTTTTATTGGTATTTGCTGTCGTGTATTCTACACTTCATCTTAATTGAATAATCGCTCTCTCAAGTGAAGACTAATTTTTACAATACTGAACTGATCTAAGTTTGCGCGCGTACAGATGTCATTATTTTCAACTAATTGGAAGCAACTTCAACAGGTAATTTTCACGTCTTGTAGGCAGTGAATGTCCACATCGTGTAATGTAATAAAGTAAGTCATCATTTATGTCGAGTTTCCTTATATTTATCTTCAGTTCAGGAAAATATCTATGTTCTTCAGAACTGTTCTTACATAATATGACATACTAAATTCACCTGTTTTCGCCACCTCCACATATTCTCACTCTGTTACATTAATCTTACTGTTAGTTTGCGTACTTTGTCATCATTGATATTTTCTGGATTTGTCAATTGACTCGTTCTGTGCATGTCATCTGTTTTTTGTACAACTTCTCTCATTTTCCTTGATTTATAAATTTTTTCCATGATGCTTTCTTCGAGTTTGTAACAATACTGCAAAATCACTGTAATAAGTTACTAGAATTGCATGTATTATTTTGGTAGTGATATTTTAATCATTACTTTTTCGGTCGTTGTGAGTAATACTCCATTCTATTTATAGGAATTGAAGCAAAGAAACGAGCAACAGGAAATAAACAAAAGAACAAATGCTGATTCCGTGATTCGGTATCGTAAAAGAAAAGCTGAGATAACAGAAATCGAGATTAAGCAGCGTAGTAAAGAGGGAAAAAAAGTCAATAATAACATTAGTCATTTCAATTGCAATGATGATACAAATAGTGGCGAATTGTTGGTATTTTCCTGCACTATCAATTTAAAAAATTACAGAAAGCTTATGCACATCATATTAATTAAGAACCCTATTACTTTTCTTACTAAATTTGCTCATAAATTAGCCTTAGATAACCCACATGAAAATTCGAAAATCCAACTTTTCTACTGATTTGTTTTTCCAGTTCTCCAATCATTTCCTTGAAATTTTAGTTAATAAGAACCAAATTAACTGGTATAATTAATCAATAAAAAGTAGAACTCTGAAAAGTTCTGATATATTATTATAAATTGCAAAACAAGATGTTTAGAGCTCGTTTTTATGAAATTTTAAAATATGTTCTGTAAAATTAATATTTGGTTCAAATTACAGACATGAGCCAACTAAAGCTATAGCATTTGATTGCGAATATGTTGGCGTTGGCATAGAGGGCAAAGACAATATGCTTGCACGTATCTCTATCGTTAATATGTATGGACACTGTATTTACGACAAGTATGTGAAACCCGTAGAAAAAATTATTGATTATCGCACTGCAATAAGTGGTATAAGGCCAAGTAGTTTGCGAAATGGTAATTTGACTGGTTTGCTACGCAGTAAAATAAAAGCATTAATACATTCTTTGAGTCTGAAATATTATCTAGTCTGTATCTGACATGGATACGGTGACTAGGTTCTATAGGTCAGTTTTTAAAATAAATCCCCAAATGAACCAATAAAAAAAAACTATTACACCACATTTTCTCAGAACTAAGTAAGTCTCAGAACTCAGTTTTTGGATTTCTTTTAATGCTCTCAATGTTGCAGCAGAACCATTCCAGAAGGTCCAGTTGGAAGTACACAAATTGCTCACTAACCGCATAGTTGTTGGGCATTCATTAAAAAACGATTTTAAGGTAAGGTGAAAAACACTTCGGATTTAAGAATTACATATTTAATTATTCTTCCATCAAAGATTTGTGACAAATATTTGTGACTTCCAGTTATTTAGGTTTTGAATCTTTCACATCCACGTAAATTAATAAGAGATACTGCAAATTACGTGCCATTTCGCAAAGCACTGCAAATCGTAAAAACTCCATCACTCAAGTTATTGGCTAAAAAATTGTTGGGTATAGATATTCAAAGTGGTGAGCATGATTCGGTTAGTGCATTCCCATTATTTCAAAAATCAAGCTCTATGAACAGTTCAGAACCTTTTTTTCTTTTCATAAATTGGAAAGTTTTACAAATTTCTTTACACATGTAACGATTAAAAACACTAGTCATCAGTTGTCTTTTCTGTATGTTATACACTTATGTTTCCTTAGATCGTACTCAACATGATTGCACTAATTTCTAGGCTTCATTTTACTTTAGTACTAAACTGTAAATCATGTCAACCTTAAGATCACTGACGCTCGAGTCGCAATGAAACTGTACATTATGCATCGTAACCGATGGGAAAATGATATCCACAGGTAAAGTTCTAAGCATTATACGCACTCACAAACTGCTTCGGTCATTGTTCGGGACTCACATTGCTAGAGCGTCAGATCATGTCAGCAACTCTCCCACTCTATCATACTTGTTTGATTTTGGCAAATTTTGACCTCTTTCCTTTATCAACATAATATAGCTACACTGTGAGCTCAACCTCAGAGAGTGATATTACTGATCACCATGTGGCGTGTCAAGCTCAGAGTATTTGTAATAACCTCAGCGTATATTTGTACTTATTCCTGCCCTGGAAAACACTGAGAAACACTAAGTAATGTCAGAAGTAACACACCCTTTATTATCGCCAGTACAAAATAAACAATGAAAAATGCGACCCCAATTGTGCATAAGAGTAAATAATTATCTCTATTTTTTGAGAGATTGAAAAGTAATTCAAGATAAAGTCAATGATAAGAAAGTCCACCTCCAAGAGAAAATAGTTCCGTAAACAGCACAAAAATCTGTCGGAAAACAGTAAAAAATAAACATAGTGTTTTCAGGAGATAATTTAGATCGTTATCAGAAACATCGTACGGAAACAGCTCACCTACAAACATCTCATAAGAAACAAGGAACGACTCGCAGTACTGAGACCAAAACTAAATATCCAGAGTTCGAAAGAGTAAGGGTCACACAATTTATTGAGCAATTGGAATTTAAACTGCTGTTTGTTGTCTAGAATTCTCGATTGTTCGTTAATGCAGTAACTAATTGTTGTAAGGTTCAGTGGTAAATGATCAGCAAAGATAGAAGGCAATGTAGTAGCAGGTCGAATTATTGAAAAAAAAAGGATAAACCAAGGTAAACGAGAATGTTATTAACCTTAATGTTCCAGTTCCTAGAGGCTATACTGTGTTTCCCCAAAAGAAATTCGAATTAGCAAGTCATAAGGACGGTACAGACAATTTTCCTCGTTCAAATAATTAAAAGTATATAGCCCACATAAGTCGCACACATTAAAAACTTATCACCGGTTAATTGTACTAGTGTGGTTATTTGGGTGCCAAGTTTCCTTCAAACTGCATAATTTAATCATCGCGATCACTACGCGGACATTCACGACTAATATGTCCAATCTGCTGGCAATTGTAGCAACGTTTAGAATGTTCCGATCCAGAATCAGGGCAGTCGCGAGATATGTGTCCAAATCTTCCACAATTATAACATTTCTGATTCTCGCCTCCATTCATACGACGATCGGTTGGACATTCTCGAGCAAAATGCCCAATGCCTAAAATCATGCCACAAAATGCTAGCCTAAATAAGTTGTAGCACAAATATGTCAGATTTCGTTCTACTGACATATATTTAACATAAATGATTGTAAGCGTCAGTTAAATGAAGGACAGCTTATACGTGTAGTTTACATGTCCCAGTTTTTAGAGGTCATATTGAGTTTAACAAAAAGATATGTATATGGCTCCCATAATATCCAATAATTTCAAAAAGTGAATTACATCTGAAACTTTTTTTAAATCTCTTACCACCACACTGGTAGCATTCACTTCGATGACCTCCACGTCCACCACGTCCACCATAATAACGGCCACCCCCACGCTGGCTTGGGCATTCTCGTGCAAAATGTCCCGCTTGCCCACAGTTAAAGCAATCTGAGGTCACAGAATCATATAACTGCAACCACAGACGAAAACCTTCTGACCAAACAATATGAAAAAATGCTTTTCCTTTGAGTTCTCCAGCTGGTGCATGCAGTGAACATGACTATCTCTGAATGACAGTGATGTCTCTAATAAAATATCATCAGTTTTTGTAAGTCGTGATTCAGTTAACAATCAAGAACATTACACGCTACTTGACTGCCATAAATGTCACCACCGAAAGTTTCAGCGACAGATTATTTGACACATCGTGTTTTACCCAATGCCTGAAACATGAACGAAAAATGTTTTTACCTCCAACTCCTCGTCGACCAACGTCCTGTACTTGAGTCGGGCAATTTCTAGCAAGATGTCCCTTCTCGTTACATTTGTAACACCTATTCGAAGCGTTACTGCTCATATCTCCAAAACGCTCCAAACTCGTCACGTCAACCACCTCCAACTTGCTCTCTCGCCACAATACTCACACCACAAACCGCCTGCTTACCTAAATAGGCTTGCAAAAAAGTAAACTACAAGCTGGTGAAAAAATTAGTTCTACTTATGTATGCAAATCTATGATGAGGCAAAGGTCTAGCGAGCACGTGCTTGCTATTAATGGGTGCTTGCACCTGAATTTTCTTATTGTGATGGTGATTATTCAAAAATTCTACCGCAAAATAGGTTCTGTTGTCCAAGGTTGGTCACAACCAATAAAGATGTTTCTTCATCATAATACTAAATAATGATTGGAGATAGCTACATTACTTCCTTTCCCCACCGCAGATTAACATCTTACGACAATAATTTTTTCAAGATAAGTACACGGAGGTATTTTAATTTAATAAGAAATGTAGTAGTCTAGGTATCGGATGTTTTGGACTGCGCCGAAATGATGTGCTACTTTTTACTTTGAAATAAACAAGCGGTAGAAGATTAATGGTAAGTGAAATCAAAGATTTTGCGAACAACCCTGCATATATCCAGCTTAATACGAACTACACTAACCAGAAAGACTCAATGCCACAAACCAGAATTACAATAAGTTTACAAACAGATGTTGGCATCTTGCCTTTAAGAATAACATGAGTGACTACGGTGGCTTTCGCTTTGGGAGTCCACGTTTCGTTAGTTGTCCTGTGGAGCTAAATAATTTCTCATACCTTGATATATGTTGTTACATGATGTCATTCACTAGGGAAGATTCAGATGGCATTCAAGAGGTAGAGAAATTTAATGAAGAATGTGTTGCCGGTATATTACATGAGATCTCGAGAATTATGCAAGTAAAAGAAGTTCTTCAAGATGGATGAAAAGATAGTCACACTTTAGAAATTATGGGGGTGAATTACTAGTTCCTGCACGAATCCAGTGCTAATATAAGTATTACTGGTGAAATTGGCAATACTGGTAAGTTGCGTAGCGGACTGATGTCGCGGCTTAGCGACGACTGCTGACTGCATGTCATGGAATCTATTGCACAACACAAAAACTAAAAGCAATAACAAAAGGCATAAACGAGGATGCGATGAAAGAAGTGAAGGAAAAGCGAGTATATGTCCCTGGCATTCCTATTCGATTTACAACTCTTTCGACGTCAACATGCTACTTCATTTGTTCGCATCCTTGCCGCCCTCAGTATTAAGAATAACTGAGAAATTAAGTCAATAACTGACTATTCGAAACGTTACTGCTCACCTATACTAACCGGAAACCTTCAACGACACGAACAAGAATTATGATAAGTGACTACTTGAGTCATGTAGCATCAAGAAGATCAAATAGCACAGGAACGTCATCTCCTGTCGGTGATAAATAAATTAGTGATTTCATTCATGCGTCTATCAGCCCATGACCAATCAATCAGTCAATCGATCCATCCATCAATCAATCAACTTATCCATCCATCAGTCCTCCGTCAATCAGTCTATGCATCCATTCATCCACTTTTCCGATTATTCGGTTATTTAGTGCGATTTGCCTACGCTTGTTTGTTTATAAAAGTATAGGTGCTGTTAAACGCGTAGAGGAAAAATATTTTAATAATTTTCTAGTAAGTACTTAATGCAAATTGGCTCACAACACGCCATAGAACATACACCCTAATATAATACACACAGGCATGTACATAGACATGCACGGTTCATAGTCACTTCTTGCTTATCAATCACCATTCTTGCTACAGTTTACAACTGCTAACTGCCATGTGCATATTTTCAGAAAATTAATGGAATGTTCATCCTGTTTAAAGTCAATCAGATTCTTATATCTAGTTTTCCTAGTCCACCACTGGGAAATAATGGTCTACCTATAAATAATGATAGGTTAATTAGTAAACTCGATGCAATAGCACTCAACTTCACCGCGTCGTGAATCAAGTAATTTGATGTGATCTCGTGAAACCTTTCAACAAAACACAAACCCCTTTTACTTCATGTTTCTATGTTTCACAAAAATTCACTAAATTCAGACTTTTATTTCACATAATCTACCGAATATTAGCGTTTTTCTTAGCACAAAAAGCAAAATCAATAAACTCGTTTACAAAATTCATACGTTAAACCAATAAAGAAATCAACAGGTTGATAATTGCTGAATAATTTTGGAAGAAAATTTTCAGTAGCAAAAAATACTTCTGTATCGAAGTCCTGATGTTCAGAGCTATGGTTTCAAGTTCATTAAAAATCTCGATAAAAACGCAGTTTTTTCCGTTTACAACTCGTATTCGCGAGTATCTATCTACCTGCTACATTTTGTGCAGCAGATCAAAAAGTTAAAACGAAAAAGAAATTACATTGCTTTTAAATCAGAAAAACTGATAGTAAAATTGTAATTAAATAGTCACCAAAGCAAGCCGCTCATTTAAACCATGGAATATCACTTTTTGCAATATGACCAGATCGATTAGTGATAATACCGATATCACTATCAACAGTGATTCGAATAAAACATGCAAATCAGTAGAAAAACAAAACAAATTTGCAAACAAAAGCATACGAGCTGGACCAAAGAAAACAAATTACGTATCACTCTGGAATTACACAGTAAGAAAGTTATTACTCAATAGGTTGCTCCATAATTATTTCATCCTGCAGTGGAAAACAAATTTCTCGTTTGGTTTTCAAAGAGTTTAAGCGTTATATTAAAATTAAAAATGACAATCAACGAACTGCAAGATTCTTCCAAATGTAGTCCAAGTATACTGTGAACCACCAACGTTTGCGCATGCTGCCAACAAATTTTGAGATGATGTTATAGAGATTCGTTGCTGCAAGCATATAAAAAGTTTATCAATTTCTGGACACAAATAATTCAACTCAAGACAAGCTTTTTGATGAATGCTCAATCATGAAGTCTTTCAAAAGCTTATACAGGAAGAGAATACCTGAAATATGCTTATAATAAATCAAATCAAGCTGCTTTACGTTTAGTCATGGACTTTCCAGCAATCTAAATGCATTAGTTTTTTAAAAATATACATCTAGTCTAGAAAAAGTACCTGATCATAACCTTCAACAATAGCTGGCTGTCCTCTTTCAGTACAAGTTATGATTACAGTTGCGCCTTGACTATGAGTATTACCAAAACCAACATCATTATAATCAAATCGATATTGGTCATCTTTGTCAACTGATTTCACGGGATATAGAATCAGGTCTGAGCAACGTGCAGATGAAGATACTGAAACGTATTAATTACTTTCTTGATGAACTTAATAGATGAGGTATGGAAAGGAATATTCTGAAACAGCTTTAAAAAAAATTTAAAGTACAATTTTAAGTAGATTTCAAAAGTCTCTGCATAATTATCTAGTGGCTTGATAGAAGAGCTAGAGATTGAAGTACGAACGACTCGAGATATTTTAGTTAGCTCATTATAATTCCGAAAGATCAGATAGATATATCATTTCAAGATAAATAATTTTATAAAATAATAATAATATTCTCGGCTTTGCCGAGATGCTGAGCGATTGGCTCCGAAGTTGGCTCTGAGCGGCTGCATTCAACGAACATTAAACGGAGGCTAAAAGGAAAAGTCCGCATCTGGAACCATAAATGAAAACAATGCAAAAACAGATGCGATTGGGAAAAGCTAAGTGAAGGGTGTAAAAGAACATACTGCCAGTGTACAGAAATCCGTTGCCAGCAGAATGATCATGCTTGAAACATTCGTCCGTGGAATCGAAACCCCACGAAGCAAGTGGTCGGAAAGGTGCTGAAAGCGGTACTTGACGTATTTGGAAGAATGCCGAGAGTGGGAAGCCATTGTGTCGTTCTCTGTATAGCGAAAATTTTCGGGTGCTATTACCCTGGAAGAACTGAAGAAGCAAGCGAATTCTGTGGTCACCAGTATTGCAGGTCATCTGTGCTCACAGAAACGGTTCTTTGACGAGTCCACGAAACGTGTCAATTTACAAAATATGCACTTCGAAAAGAATACGCTACACGACTCCCAGGTTTATTTAGATGTGAAGGAAAAATAT
>UYYF01004760.1:4729-35245 GCA_900618365.1 Thelazia callipaeda
CACCAAATTCGATGCATTCTGCTTTTAGTATATCAGCTAAAGATACAAAGACCTAAAAATGACCAGCTTTAAGTTAAATTTCTGGAATCTTTGAGATTAAACTAGCTTATTATTTATCTAGCAAACAAGTAAAATGCTTCTGATAGAGTAATTTTTTCTTAATTTTTAGTTTCCATGTTTTGAAATAAATTTTTTTGCACCAGGTGCTATGTTATAATACCTCAATTTGATTACAAAAGTTAGCATTTCAAAAAATTCAACTTTCTGTAAAATTAAATTCTTGTGCAGTTATGATGCCGTAACTTCTTTACTTTGGTGCACTTTTACTTTGAAAATTTAAGACACAATTCAGCAAAAACTGAAAAACGTACACCTCCGTAATCAGGTATCTCATTTCTTCTGCAGTCATCAATAATTTCCAATATAAAATCAAATAATTTCGGTACTTTTTGCAAAAATTTTCGACGATTAGTCGTATGAGCTTTGATTTTGTGTTTGAAAATTGCTTTTTTGTCGCAATGTTTCAGATGTGCCCAAGGTAAAGTATCAGTCAGTAGTTCAATGCACATATAAAACCACGATTCTACGTCATCTCGACGTGATTGTTCATAAAAAATTGCACTTTTTCGTTACTACTTCCAAAAATGCTAAACATTTGCTACTTAATTAGTTTAATTATTATGACTGATCAAATTTATATTTTCTAAATTTTAATATAAATAATATAAATAACAATTTTAAGTTGTTATTTCAGCCTGAATGTTTACTTCAATAATAATTTTCTTTCAATTAAGTCTGTATTAAAGTTTTACAATTACTATGATTAATAAATTTTTTTCTGAGATCTAAAAATTAATGGCAGTAAATAATAATATGAGAAGAAAGTAATAAAATTCATCATTTGTAACTGCTGCATAAATAAATAAATACAGATGACAAATTTTATAAAGTAAAAATTAGATCAAAAATGTTTTACAATCTTTTTGTGATTAGCAATTGAGCAGTACCGAGCTGTTCCAACCCAAGAAATCACTCTTTCTAATTTCTCGTCTTCAACATTTATCTCCATCCTACAAATTACAGTGATAGTTTGTTGTAATTATTCGTAAAAAAATCTGAGTTACTTTTTTATATGAGACAAAATAAAAGTCAGTAAGTTTTAACGGTGAGCTTTAGCTTTTATTAAAGTGTATTCATTCTAAATAAAATTTTAAAAAATGCTCTGAGCAACAAGCAAACTACTCAGATCCTTTTTGCTATTAAAAATGTTCGATTCATTTGTTGTTTTTGATTCAGTTATTTTCACTGTTATTGTGACGATTAAGCAATGCTTTGGGAGCTTTTTTCATACATTTTATTATTTTTTTATATTTTTGTTTTTATTTTTATTTTATTGAATACTATTTTACAAATATTTGTTTCTATAGTATCATTGCAATACGAATATTTTCACAACTGAAACACTTTAAAATTGTGCTTGAATTTATTCTAGCAAGCACTGTCTTGCTGTTAAAACATCGTGCTTTTATTAAAAACAAACTGAAATAATATATTATAATTAATAATATTATTAGCGTATATCATTTCAAAGAAAATTATCGAAAGATATAACTTCTTGGCTGTTCCAAAATCAATCATGCGAATAAGTCTTTGCTTAGGTCCAGCCAAACCAATTGTAAAATTATCCGGTTTGATATCACGGGAAATAAAACCGACTTGATGAAGCTCTTCGATTGCATGCAAACACTAAATCAATTTTCGATCATAAAATTCAAGTGTTTATTTGTTTTGCATATCAGAGGATGTAAGTATTATTGAATTTATTTGAAAATTTTCACTTAATTGGCTGATTGAATGAGCCTAAAAATTAAAATTTTTCAAAATTTATAGCTGAAGATTGGTTTTAATTTCTTATTTTTATCATTTATTTTATTAGTTATTAATTCTTCTCATAATTTGATGCAGTGTGTCATTTCATGTCAGACATGTAATTTGAAGTCAAATGTGACACAATAATGAAAGAATCAAAACTCAGTTCTACTTTCTACTCACTCATTGATGATCCTTCTCTACTCTCAGTTCTGAATCAGAAAAAATTAAAACACTCTTTACATATCTAAGTAATTTATATCCAACGTAAATAATTTAAATACGAAAATTATTCTCGTTTTAATTTTAGTTGAATATGCAAGCACAGTGTACTTCGTGATTGTGCTCTAAACTCTAAACTTGTACACAAATACTTAGTTCATAAAATATTTGTTACAGTTCAAAAACTAATTTTAAAAAAAGTTTTATATTTATTGGTAAATAAAACAGCGATTTTTACTACACTCTGTGCAATAAAAGTAGTAATTTGTTCATATAGAAAAAATGTTATGATTTAGTTGAAGTTCAAACTGAATATTGTTTACAGAAGGATTTTCTTTAAAGCATTTTGAATTTGACAGGACCTAAGTATGGTTTTTTGGGAGAATGCATTCAATTCATGCTTTTATACCACTGTTCTCAGTAAGTCAATTACTTATTTACGAAAACAATAAAAATCAGACTAGTTACCTGCATAGATACACGGATGGCAGTGCTGAGAGTAAACTTTTTGTCAGGTAATTGTTTTTTCAATTGAACTAAACTCGGTCCAACCAATTCCATCACAATAAAATGTGTGGTAACATCCATGCCCTCATCGTAAAATTTACAAAAATGAATACAGTTATTCAAAGCTTTTAGCACTTCCATCTAAAGAAATAGTACTTTATGCTAAATATTTTGAAAATTTTAATAATTTATTATAACTGCATCAAATATGCTTATAATTGTAGATACGGATGTTTGAAAATTTTGAAAAATTATAATTTTTTGAAGAATTAGCTAATAAAAAAAATCCCATACTTCTGGCATAGACGAATGACAAGATTGCATTTTGATTGCGACTTTATTACCTTCCGAATTCTCCGACTGGAAAACCACTCCGAAGCCACCTCGAGCTATTATTTTTTTCAATTTATACCTTACACCATTTTGAGATATAACTGTGTTGCATAGCATTTCTTCTTCATTATTGCATGCTAATAATTAATTTTTATCTTTTAAAGAAATTTTACTCATGCAAATTGTAAACTGCAAATGAATTTACATATTTTACTTCTTCCAAACTGAAACACAATAGATAACAATTCTTCTTAATATAGCATGCATGAATTTTTCAATGCTTCTTTTCAACAAGTTGGGTAGATAAAGTAGTTCAATTTTTCAATTTATATAGAGACTTTAAAAAGCTAGCTGATATTTGATTATTTTATGATTTATCAGTTAGATCCAAAACGCACTCATCCAACTTTAGTTACACAAAATGAAAATAAAAACAAGAAATGCCGAGTTTCGAGAATCTACTTTTTTTTAAAAATATAATATAAAATAATCGAGATAGACTTTATATAAAGTCTAAACTTTACTCAGAAGCTTTCGAAAAAGCAATCCCTTCGTGAATGATAAACTTGAGCAAACTAAGGCAGAATTAATCACCTGCCATAATTTGCTTCTGAAAGAAGACATTGTCTCTGAATTCATAATTTAACATGACCAACTAATAGATCGCATACGACATGACAAAGTAGTCATGAAGTTTCGGACGAGAAACTAATTAAGATATATTCTCGAATTTTATTGTTTGACTTGTATACTTGACATGTAATAAAAGATCTTTTATCTATTTCTTTATTTCCTCTGTTTTATCTGCTCATTTGTACATTTATTAATTATAGAAAAGACCAAATATTAACTGAAAAATTGAAAAGTTAAAAGATTTTAATATTAACTCTTAAAAAAACAAAAATAGTAGTGTCGATTGGAAAATATGCGAAGACATAGAATTTATATAAATATAGAATTACTATTATTTTATTAGTTTGCATTTATATAAATACAAAATTTATTATGGCAAAGTTTTAAGGATAAAGTTAAAATAAATGTACGATTTTATTTCAAATGAGATATAAATTGTATTTTCAAACATTGCCTTTTTTAGATGAAAATGAAGTATATTATATATAAGAATTTCTATCACTTCGGAAAACCGGTCTTTAATTTCGGAACTGAAGTCAAATCAGACGTAGTGACAGCAATCCCGTGAAAGGCTATGTTTGGTGGGATTCAGTCGACCACCCGAAAGTAAAAATCTATTTAGTGATCTAACTGCTTATTTAATTTACTTTCTTATTAATTATATTGCTACAAAATTAATGCTTTTAAAGTTATACTAGATATTGTTTTCAAACTTGCTTTCAGCTTTGATGGGCTATTTTGTTAAGATTAAATATATAGCAATCGAGTTGGCAGTTAGTAATTTAAAAGTAAACACTTCAGACAATTACATCTTATTATATTTGAGGTATTAAGTTTCATTTAAGAATTAGACAACTTTCAAAAAGCTGCTGAACTTGTCATTCTTGATTTTCATAAGCATTATTGGTTTAGCTTACTTGAGTCTTACTTAAGTAAAATCTGTCTGCGAAGAAATTAATAAGCATTTGGAATGTTTAATAATAGGAAAGTACAAGTCAAAATTCTGGTACTTTGGATGTTTTCGTAATTGATTACATAGTCATTTATTGATTAAAATTGATTAAAAGATTTTTAGTTGAAAAATTGAAGAAATAAATGTTCATAAGTCTAGAATGCTTTTTGATTAGATTACATAGTCAAGTAGTGAGTAACAACAATTTTTCCATGTATTTTATAAATATTATTGCTAGCAAATAGGATTGTTATTGAAAATGGAAGTGAGAATATTCCGTGAAAATATTGATGAGACTTAATGATGACTTTAGCGTTGTTTTTGCCTTCTAAAGCATTTAAAATATTTGTAAACAATTTACAAAAACTTTTTATTTTTGAAATTCAACAAAACAAAGCAATAACAGCAAAAAGCAAACGCAGTTGCAGCGTATAAAATAAATAAAATTGCTCAAAAATAATACACTTGAAGAATACAATTTCTCAATTGTAAACTATTGCTGTTCTTCAATAATTTTTTTGGTTCCTATTTTGATAAAAATTATCGAAAATAAGAATATTCGTTAAAATTTAAAATGATATTTATGATATTTCACACATAAAAGCTAAATTTGAAATGATATTTATGATGCAATAAGCAGGTAATGTTTTACGTGATCCAACAACATTCTTCTAAATCATTTAAATGAATCTTAAAAGGTTTTGATTGATAAATAATTGCTCATCGCGAGTATAATGTTACTTATTATTTATACTATTATTACTTTGTTAACTGAAATTTCTGGCAATAAAGAATGACAAGTATTGCTTATTTCATGAATAAATGCGATGACCTTTAACATTTTAATTTATAATCAGAACTTTATCTTTGTGTTTCACTAAACTTGCTATGTATTTATTTTATTTGAAAAAAGAGTGATATAATTTCAAATAGTTTTGTTTAAATGTTGCAATGACAGCTTGATATGCTGCAATAGTTGTTTCGCTGATATGCATTAGCTTTCGCCCCTCACACAGCTTAAATTAAATGTTTCGGTCATTCTGTGATATTTTGTTGCATGAAATAAGAATTTAAGATTTAATAATTGGCAATTATTATGTTAAATTTATGTTATTGAAAAGAGAATGGGCAGTTTTCTGCATGAAATAATAAATGCTTTTCCACATACTTCTGAATTACTTTTTCATTCATTCACTTCTCAATTCACAAATAAATTTATGGCGATGAAAAAAAGCACTTTGGCCGTAGAATTTTTGGGTAATTTTAAAATTTGATAAATTTTAGTTTGAGAATAATTTTATTATGGTGTAAAATTTATATTTTAATCATAAAAACAGTGAAGTTATTGAATACTGATACTATTATTATGACATTCAATATTGATAGCATTATTCAAATGAGTAAATCCTGTTTTCTGTTACAAAGTGTTTATTTCTCTAAAGCAAGAATTAATCCTTTGTTATCAAGTTTATCATGTGTTATTTGTGAATGTAAAACTTGCGTCATATTTATTAATAGTCTTATTAAATAATGATCGAAATAATAAACCAAAAATAATGATCGAAATTAAATAATAGTAATTTTTTTATTCTAAACATAAATATTTGAAAATTTAATTTGATTCCAAATAACTAAATGTAATGTGCGAAAAAATCAAATTTTTTGCTTGTTTCGAGTAAACTCGTGCCAAGTTAGGTCGATTAGTAGTAGTAATTTTATTCTTACGATTTTGATAATTAATTTTGACACTTAAGCAATGCTTTACATAAATTTAAATTTATGTGTAGTAATGACAAAAAAACTGGAATTGAAGTAGAAGACTAAAAATTGGAGAGAGTCGTGAAAAATCAGGCGAAAACACCGATAATTAATTGCATACAGTCAAAATAAATTATGATACTAGTTGGATTGACAAGTCAGCAAAAAGTTAACTTTTATATTCGCGCAGTATATATGATTTCCATTCGTGATATCCATATCTGCTAGTATCTGTTATCATTATCTGATTATAGCCTTCAAAACGTGTTAAATGCGAGCAATGCAGAAATAATTTCAAATTAATGAACCATAATTTTACAGTTAATAGTAAAGTATACTAATCATACTGTGTTTTCATTTTCAACGTTTAAACATATAAAATGACGAAATATTTTATTTTCTATTTCTCCATAATTAATTTTTGGTTATTTGATATATATTTCTTGAAAGTAAAAACGCACAATTTGCTATTCATGTCAGAATGGAGTTTTCACTTCAAATCCAAGTTCAGTCTCAAATGCATCTCATATTTAATATCTTATTCTAACAATTATTGTACGTGGATTATTTTTAAATTCCATGAATAACAAAACTGTTAGCACACGTCATAACAAAATTTGAATTTTTTTAAAATGCTTCAAAGAGAAATTTTACATTACCAATCCATGATGAATCGTTCATTCTTTATTTTTGATCATCTTTGCAATTTTTATCTCATAAACCATTGGTTTGAGTTCATTTCTAACCATTTATTAACCATTTATTAGAATTAACCTTTTTGATTAGCAATAAATCTATGCTAGAAAATCACTTGCACAGTTCGATAAATGATTACACAATATTATCACTTTAACACACTTCAATTTTTGTGCTGTTTTTCAAATTCTTGTAATTTATCATACGCTTCTTTGTCGAAGAAATAATCAAACACAAAAATTTAAACGTTCAGTTAGCCCTGCAAGATATTTCTGCAGTGCGCAATTGATTGCGTTGAAGTTTAACCAGATGGCGAATAATACATTTGATTCATTCATTCATTTGTAGTGCTTGTAAATACTTTTCAGCAAAACATATTTGCAGAAAAACATTAAAATTGATTTAAAATAAGTTTTTTTCCCCTTCCAAATGCAAAGATGCAAGTACAGCGATGGAATTTGTTCTCAGCTCTGTTTCTGACGACGACGAATTGCCTTGTGTAAACTACCGAAGTGGGAATGCAAGTGAAAAATTACGCTAAAAACTGAATAAATTCTTTGACTTTTTGTCAAAAAAGCTTAGTGCATCTGTGAAAAACTACAAAATATATTTAGTTTTAATTAATGACTTTGTTTTTTATTCTCTGCATTTGAATGCTCTTAAGGATTCTAACATTTGAAAATAATTGATACAGTAGAAATTTACAGTAATTACTTGGCCACAACAGAAGGATGAATGTAATTCGCGGACTTCTATAAAATTAGGCATGAATGAAACTATTCAATAAATTTAGCTAAAATCATATTACAACCCGAAAAAGCTTCTAGCACAAATTAGAGCAGAAATTAAAATTTATTTTTTAGACTATTCACTGAATTTATTAATTTGTCAAAAATCAAATTTATTAATTTTATAGTCAGTTTGATAAGCCACTTCGATTCCTTCAAAATAAACAATTATCAACAGTTGTCCAAAGTAATCCTGTTTTTCCTCTCAGTCGTTATGTTGATTGAATAGTTTTACTATAAATGATAAGAACATTTTATTTTTGAAAACACTGTTTGGTATTCCTTAACAGATGGATTTCAGTTACTTGAGTTATTTTCTTCTATGTTATGCTGTCAATTTATTCATTTTGTCCGATGATTAATTCATTATTAATTAATTCATTATATCCACTATCAGTTATGAGTTTGTATGTGGACAATTTTTGAAAGGGTTGTCTTTACTGATCATATTGGTTTTTATTCTAATTGATTGGACATGTCTGATCTATTATTTCCTAAAAATGACTTTTTAATTAATTAATTAATTAATTAATCGATTGATTGATTCAAGGTGAAACTGAGGGAAAGAGTGGAAAATTGGCCAGAGCAATAAATGGTTGCTGTATATTAGATTAAATCGGTGAGAAGGAAAGCAATAACAGTATCATCGGAAGTTCTGCCCGCAGGGGTTATTATCGCATGATTTTGCCATCTCCCAAAAGGACGGACCTATCGAATCGAAAACTTTTCTCTGCAATTCGTGAAAAATTGTTGCGCGTCGACGACACCTCCAACATGTATCTCTCTATTATTCCATCTATACTTTCCTTTAAACATAATTAATATTTCTGATTCAACTGACCAGAAATCAGAATCTAGAGTTCTTACATTACTTTCACGGTTATAATAATAACAACCTGTTATTATTGTTACTTTATTATTAATATTATTATTATTATTATTATATTATTATTAGCGTTGGTTATTATTATGATTGACTCAACACCACTGCCGTTATCTGAATCAACTTTTATCACTACATTACCATTATTAACAACGAGAAGTTTGTCGAAAATACAGCATTCTATCAAAATATTTCTTGTACTGTTAATATTTTTGTCGGGTAGTTCAGCTCAAAGTAATACAAATATTCTCATAAATTCTGATAAAATTGGATTAAATTCTGGTAAAGCACTTCAAATACCTAAAATTGTTGGTCATCAATTGGGTACTGCTGCACACGCTCCAATCACAACTGTATTTCAGCACAATAGTGATAAGAATGATAGTGTGACTGGTAAAGATAATCGTTATCAAAACCATCAATGTCCGCCGAATACTTTTAGTTGTGGGGATGGTACTTGCATCCCACAAGATTGGATTCAAGATGGTGAAGCTGATTGTCTGGATCTATCTGATGAGTTAATTAATCGAGCGAAAACATTTCTTTCATCAATTTCAGATTCAAAAACTCCTACTACTGTAATTACTGATAACATTAGTGAAGGGTCTTCATTCACTACTGAAGAACCATTTGATGATCCATTTGATCAAATTGTAACAATATCCATTTCATCATTCTCTCATTCCGGTGATAAAGCATCAACTGACGGAAAAAATTCAAGTATATTGTTATCTCCAGATATTTCTATTCCAAGAAACAATATCAAAAGTTGTTCAGATATTATGCAAGCAAGAGTAAATCAATGTTCTACTGATCTAACTTATTGGATGACGAATTTGGATCAGATTGATCTAACAAATTCATCATTGCTCAACGATGATACAAGGTATCTTGTACACTTTCAAAATGTAGTTTATCGCATTTGTTCCAACAAGCGATCAAAATCGTAATGATATATATATATAATCGAGTAATGACCAGTCAATAATTATTCACCAATTGAAGTAAATTCAATACTTTCACTGATTACTTGTAATTTTTTCTACTCAAATTTCAAACAAAACTTCAGTTACAATTTTTTAGTTCCAGAAAAGTTGCTTACAGAAAGAGCACTGTATTAAATACTTTGTTCTCTTAGGAGAGTTTGTTTTTCATTATTTTGCAAAAATTTTGTAATTAATACTATTTTGGCTGTATTATAGAAAGAAGTTTTCGAGTAAGATTATTCAAATTAAAGTTAAACATTTATTTGAATTGAATCTACTAATAGTTTTCAAGCTACAATAACAATAATACCACTGTGCGCATTTCAATCATTCAAATATTATTCTTTCTTGACGTATAGCAGATTTATCTACTAAAATCCTTCTATTATTAGCTTTGTCTGATTGAAGAATTTTGGAGTTTGACAACGAAAAAAGTACTTCGAATAGCTGAAACATTTGGCGTGAAAATCGGGTCATTTCTATTATTTTTATCTAATTGTCATTTTTGCAGCTCAAAATCATCCCCAACTTTCCACTGCAAGTAATCCACGGCTCATTTTTCTCGTTTTACTATCGCAATTACAGAACATTGTAACGGTTCATTCAACTTCTCAGTGTCAATTCTTACATACATTTAACAAATGCATTCACAGCATAGAATATTTCAGCAAAAAAATAGGCAAAAATTGAGATTTCTTTTTTACTTTATGCAAATTTTCGGAACAAAAATAGGATTAAAATTTTGTAATTGTACAGTCAAAATGAATAATCAGTGATGATATGTTTTTAATCCGTTCACGTGACCTTATTTCTTGGCTACCACAAAACTAAGACAATTATTTTGCCGACAGATTTGAAGGACATCAGTGCAATTTATGTTTCATATTTAGTGCAGAGTTGTACAAAAGTTAAAAATTATTAACTGTTTTATTTCTAAAATTCAAAGCATACGTCAGTCTCGCAGTAAAAATTTGGTTCATTTACTTTCGTGTTTTGGTTAATTAAAGTGTCAATTTTTTTGATTCAAATCAAGCAGAAATGTTTAAGCAAAATGAGTGAGAATTTTTGCAGGCGAATCGAATTTCATTTTCAAATTGATATCTTAAGATTGGAACCGAATATAAACTCTATAATGTAAATTTAAATGTGCGATAAATGGAAGTTCAATGACTTTTTTAATTTTGATAAGACTGAGTTTAACAAAGTAAACTGTTATAATTCTTTATCGAAATTCAAATTTTAACTAAAATAGCCATCAAATATTCATCGAAAAACTGTGTTTTACTTTTTTGAAAATTAAAAAAGTCAATTTTATTTTATTTAACTTGCAAGTTTAATTGTAAACTTTTTAAAACTTAAGCCTCTTGCAACAAATTTATTTCAAATTACCAGTAATCTTAAAGAAGAAAATTCCATCAGTTCCTTCAAATATTTCAAGTTTTCATCTGCAATTCACACTTTTTCCAAATTAATGGAATTTTTTGAACAAGGTCAAAAGTCAAGGTGCTTACGTCAGCAAGAAAGGATCAAACTTCAATTATGTATTAAAAAATTATTACGAAGCATAATTTAGTAATATTTTATTCTGTAAAAATTTCTAAAATTGTAATCATTTAATTTTCAAAGTTCAATAACATACCAAATTCTAATTTTGAACATAATATCAAGTTCTGTTTTGATGTCAACTTTAAATATCAGATATTAAGTAGAAAATTAATTCAGCCGAAAGACTAATAAATGAAATTATCTGAACTCAATTAACTGTTTCAGTAAAGTATTTCAATCTTTTTTAATTTTCTTCAAGTATGTCAACTAATTCCATTATTTTAAGAATGCAGTAAATACTTGAATAATTGATGAACAATGAATATAATAATAACAATAAGCCAGAATAATTTGCCTTTCCTAAATTTTCTGTTAAGAGTAGTTAAAATTATATAAAATTATTAAAAAATGACATCAAATTAGTAGAAAAATCAAAAATTGACCAATTTTTCTTTGTGACCTTTTTAATAATTACTTTTTACATTTAACATTCACACTTGTACGGGTTTTCTACTCACGTATATGAAAATTAGAGGTCAGAAAGAGAAAGACTATGAAAAAAATTGATAATAAATCTGTTTCCTACACACATAATGTATCTACTGTTAATTCTTTCAAGTTAAATTTTAGAATAACCAAATTTTTGAAGATTCAATTTTACAATGCTCATCTCATTTAATTTATTCTTAATAAATTCTGGCTTTAATTGGTTTTTATAGTATTTTAAAAGCAATCTAAGTAACAGCGAACAATTTTATACATTAGAAAATTCACATAATTACTTTTTGCGCACTTCTAATAATGATATGATAATTTTGCCATTCCGTATCTTTAACATTATATTCTTTATCATCATTATTTTTTTCATTGTTATTAATATAATTTGAAGGAAACGTTATTAGAAGTATTCTTAATCAAATAAGTCATGCTCCGGTTTATTTATATCAAATAGAACATGCTTGGATGAAATGTTTAGTTTGTTCATCTTCGATGGCACAGCAAGTTTTGAAAAACATTATTAAATATAATCGGATATCTTTAACATTACTGTAAAAACAGGATTTTTTACTTTTGAAATTTCATATCAGTCATCAGGAAATGATTATTAACTACTATTGAATTTCAGTAATGAATAGCTTTGAATTTTCATAAGCTGTTCATCGTTGAAATTATTCATCAGAATGTTTGAGGATTTCTAACTAATCTGCAAATGGGACCAACAACAATCAGTAACACTGAAAACTCATAGTTAACAAATAAATAAAAAACATCACCAGTGATATCATTAT
Source organism: Thelazia callipaeda (assembly GCA_900618365.1). Lineage (NCBI taxonomy): Eukaryota > Metazoa > Nematoda > Chromadorea > Rhabditida > Thelaziidae > Thelazia > Thelazia callipaeda. Next base: position 17,191 of record UYYF01004760.1, read on the forward strand.
TGTCATTCTTTTTATAACAATGAGATCAGTTGAAATTTTCAAATAATCTGAAGTACTGAAGAGAATATTTTGAATATAAGAGAAAAATAGGTTGAAAAATTACTTGTTCTTAATCAGCGAAAACAATTTTTAAGTTTTAAATCAAGTTGTTTTTAAATATTCAAACAATGTAGTATCATGGATTTTTAATTGCAGATGGCGCGTAATGGATCAAGGCTGCAGTTTATTGCTGGAATTCCGAACTTGTACGGAAACTGTTAATGTCAACGCATGCGTATTACCTAATTCAATCAAATTCTGGAATGACGTCGAACTTTACGTATGTCAACTACTCATGCCATCTATCAAAGAGTACAAAAGTTGCTTTTCAAATGCTCGGAGTAAATTTTGTGCAACAAAGTTAGTTCATATTTTCACCTTATATCAATTACTGCTAGATTTCAGTATAAATTTTTTGATGAAACAAATTAGTAAATTGTTAGCGTAAATTTTTATCCAAAATTAGAAATTTTTTTCATTTTTTACATTTTCTTTGCGTGTTACCAAATTCAATCAAACTCTGGAATAACATCTTTGCTTCAAAGTTAAAGTTATAATATTTCGATCATCTAAGTAAATATCTTAATTAATACACTTTTTATTTTTGCTACCTACAATTGAAGATTACACAACTTTGCTGATCATAAAATACTCGATAAGATTTAAGTTGAAAAATTTGTATGTGAAAGATACAGTTTACTTTACTTAAAATTTTTCAGAACTATTTGTGTTTGTAGTCGCAAATTTAATTTGGAAAAATTCTTTAAAGCATTCATCTATATTATTAATAATTTTTGCGCAGAATGAGAGATTAATTTTTTTTTAAATATCTGTTTTTATCTGTAAACTAAATTTTGAAAAAAAACGAAATTTGTATGATAAATTCAAAAAGTTACTTCTTGGAAAAAGTCTACCACAAAGTTAATTCTTATTTAATGAATAATTAATTCTTCATTTCAGTTTTTAAATTCCTATTTTACTGTCAGCACTTTTGCTTTTATTTGAAAAGTTGTCTGAAACAGATAAATTTTCTTCGGTTTTCGTAATTTAAAAAAAACAAAATTTACTTATATTTTGTCTAAACAAAAGAATTTTCAAGTAGAAAAGGTAGTGAGTGCATTGTGATAAAAAATTGCGGCACGAAGTGATTTATAAAATCTATCATTTTTTATTTGTTTAATAAATCTAAAAGATTTAAAAAGTTTTTAAATGATAAAAAACACTTTTACAAGAACTTTAATTGATCACACATGCAAAGTTGTTAAGAGACAGTAATTGTAATTGTAAGCAAATATTGAAAATATTTTAATAATTTTGATAATAATAGTGATAAATCTTCTTCTAAATAATAAATTTAATAATTTTGCTCAAATTTTTAACTTGAAAAAATCCTCGATATTATTTGAAAGCAATTACATTCTATTTTTGACTAAAAAATTCCTAAAAATTTCTTTTAATTTGACATAATTACTGAAAAAGAAAGCGATCCTTTGATATTATCATTGATAGCAAAATTATTCGGTAAAGATGACTCGAAAAACATGTTAGTAACATTCAGAATTAATATGCAAATATCCAAGAAAACAATTACTAAAAATAATGGGATAAATGCGTGAACTTGAAGAACACGTGAAGACATAAATATTTGTATACTAAAGTCCTTCGTTATTGACATTTTTGAAGATGAAGTCTGCCCATAATTTATGAGACTATCTTTAATTAATAAGTTTGTCTTTGCACAGAACTACTACATGAATTAATTTAAGTGAATTAAATAAGCTGAGCAAATTCATATCAAGTGTGCCTTTGGATGAGTAATTTGCAATATTAGTTCAAGGTTATATTAGTGCATAGAACTGAATTTATTGGTGATTCATTTAAAATCCCGATCACAAGTAATGATGTATCTATCAGAAGTATTATTCGTTTGCTAAAAAGCAGAAGATTTTTCACAAGCAATTTCCAAGTTATTTTATACAGAATTTGCAAATCGATTGTGACTGATAACAATGACTAAAGTCGCCATCAGAATCATGTAATTTGGCTATTGTTCATTGCCTATTTTGTATACTGTAGTATTAAAAATTTGATTCGAAATGAGTAAAAAGTTAAAAAAACTTTGCATAAAAATACTTAAGTATCGATAGTCAATATTACTTACAAAATATGACTACTCATATATTGTTAACAATAAAACATTATCTATCAAATATCCATAGCAATAAATGGCAGTGATTTAGTACTGTTTACCTAAATTACCTGTATTTATTCTTACTGATATATTTAATACTAACTGCTGATGCCTAATCATTCTTTGCCAAATATCAGTATTGGAAAAAATTACTTTTTATATCAAATACTATTTCAAATTATCAGATTTTTTTGTGAGATATCATTAGGTCACCACATGTAGTCAAGTTTTGGTGATTAAAAGATGTGAATGAAACATCGCTTTAGCTTTAGTTTCTAATAATACCACTGTTATCAATCAACTAAATGAGGCAAAAGTGGTTTGTTTTTCAATCAGAAGCAAAGTTATTGTCAAATTTTCCAAAAGTTTCGTATTTTAAAAGTTTTAGAGTATGTAAAAAAGGCAAGAAATTGTATGTTAAATTAAAATTTTATTATAAAAACAATCTTAGAATAAAATTCTTCAGGATTTCAATTATTAATAAGATTTACTGATTTATTTAAATCAAAATGAGGTGCTTAAATCTTTTAAATAATTATAGCAAATCTCATGACTTTTGCCAACTACAGATTTTTAAATAATTCATGTGAACATATGGCATCTCATTTATTGCAGTAATAAACATTTAACTAATTTCGATTGCAGAAGACTGCATTAATGCTCACTGATATTCCTTGCTTCAAACATAAAACTATTGAATAATTTTTGAAAACTCTCAGTAGTTCTAAAATTTTGTCTGATTTCAGTGCTAGTCAAGACGAATTCGCTCCACCGATGTGTCGAATTTTGTCATCAATAAGATCTGATCTGCAATGTGTCCAGAAATATCCTGAGAATGATTGCTCGGAAAGTGCTCTCGAAGTGATTGGACCGCTTGAGAGTGAGACTGATCACATGTATACACAGTTTACCTGTGATTATGTCACTAATATTGCAGCACTTGCGGGTAGTACCAATTCCCCACTGGGAATACTTTCAGGTGATTAGTATTCCGTAACTGAAGTTAGATATGAGAGTTACGAGAGTATAAGTACTAAAAAGTAATCTGAAAATTTTCAGTTTTATTCTACGAAGAAAATTGACAATAACTTCTGGCTAATTTTGTATTTTTGCTCAATGTCAGTTAATAAAAGTATAAAAGTACTAGTTTAAAGAAATGTTTGAAGTTTTAAATTAATTTGAAAGCAACTAATTTTAAGAGTTTTTAATAAAAATTAATATCGAAAAAATTTTTGCTAATTTTTGATAAGTGCTTTTTTAATTTTTCTATTTTTAATTCTATTCAAGTATTATTAAAATGGCTATGGATCACGCAAAGGCCAACATCCATTACTTGAGAAAGTGAAATGTCGCAATGAAAATACTTTTTTAGATGACAATATTCCATATAATGTATTGTATACATTCCATGAAGTCGACACAATTTGTCTAACAAACGTGAAGTCCGTCGCGTGGAAAGGCATTTATGATGCAATCTGCGCTAATCAGCAGCAGTTATCACTGCAGAAGCAATGTTTCTTAAATGCATCTAATTTAGTTCAATGCAATAAAAAAGTATTGCATTTATTTGCATATCGCAATAGGTTGTATAATCCCTTTTACTTAGAAATCTTAGCTGATTTCTCTAACTTTTAATAAAATGCATTTTGAAGTACTTTAGTAATGTTGCTGGGGCCAAGGATAATTTTTTAATTGTTATTAGCTAAGCATAAAATGCTGAAATAAGCGTTTTAATAACCTCTTGTATATTACTAAAATGTTTATTATTTCAGCCTCAAAACAATACTGTTTGTGATGCCTTGGAGCAATTTAGTAACAATATTGACTGCGCATTACGTGTGATGGTTGACGTATGCACTATTGAAGCACAAAATGTTGCTGTAAATGTGCAAGATGCATTAAATGATAATTTGATTATGAATCATTGTTACAAGGAAACAACAAAAGATAATGCATTGGGTGATTCAGGATTCAAGTTAGAACCAAAAAATCCAAGCTGTTCCTCAGAACAAGTACGTGCACTTTTTTTAGTAATGGATAAATTTAATTTATAATTTCATATCTGTAAGACATAACTGACAAAAACTGCACCACGGTGGTGGGCAGTAATTTGATGCGTTAAAAACTGAATAAAGTTTGCAAAAAATATTTGTGATAAAGTTTAGTTGAAGCCACTGGTGCTTTTCAAGTTGCTTAGTTTATGTAGAAGAAAAAAAGTGAAATAAGAATATCAAGAAGTCAATCTATTATACTAATGCTTATGAACTCTCAAAAACTCGCCAAGTTTTCAAAAAGTTTGAAAAAGGATAAATTTCAAACTGAAGTTTGTGACTTATTTTAATTAAAAAATACCTTTCAGGAAAATTTGGCTTTGGCATGTTTAGTAGAATTAGTTGAAGTCAATCGAAAAATCACCGAATTGAATAATGTAAATTTTCTGAATGAAATAAGCGAAGATAATTCAAGTATAATATTTGAAATATGCAATTTATATCAAAAATATGAAATGTGTATCAATACTACAGTATTTACTCGTTCTGGTGGCAAACGCTGTGCTTTTAATTCTCCTCTTAACAGTCTTGCCAGGTTAATTTTACTTTAATCTTTTTCAGTACACTAACTGATTCAAAATCATCATCACTGATCGCATTGAATAAAGATTCAAATCATTTTAATTCTTTCTTGATCTTGTAGAATGATCTAATATTCATTTTTATAATAGATAACTTTTGAAGAATTATTTTGGAGACGAAATTACAAGCTTTAGCATTAATTTGCCTGCTTTATGCCAAATATCATAAAAATTAAATACGAAGAAGAAAAAATAAACAGAGTCGTAAATTTTTTCCAGAAATATTTGAGGTTTATCCCTTTAAATTTTGGATCTTTAGTTTGTTTGTCCACTATCACCTACTTTTCTCTCTTAAAAAAACTTCAGAATTGGTTTATCTCCCATCTGCAACGAAGTTACACGTTCACTATTCCAAAAAAACCAGCAGTGTATCCAAAAAGTCAAGCAAAGAACGAGCATTTGTCAATCTGGTTTAAACAGCCTTGGTCCTGCTATACATTTTATGCTACAGGTGACTGCAACTTTTATTAATTATCTTTCTTACGTGGTATATGAATATATTAAGTAATAGTGTAAATAATTACAGTGACTAAAATCATATGTAAATTAAAAATTATTTAACACAAGTGTGAATAATTTTTCAAACATTTTAAGTATTTCATTACTGCAAATTTAAACTCAAATTTGTATTTACTTAATAAAGTTATTTTTGTTACTTTAGGGCATACATGGAGAAGCACATTTATGTAATTCATTTTATCGTATTCGAGATGCATTCAGTTGCGGTGAAAAATTATTTACTGAAACGTGTACAAGTGAAGTTGCCTCAGAGTTACGTGAAATTGGAAAATGGGTTTGTTCAGAATAAAATTTATTCAAAAAAGAATTTGCTGATTTTACAAAATTTTTTTTTTGAAATTTCAGTTTTTTATTTTTAAATTAAATTTTTGACCAAATAATTAAATGTTTATTATGCCTTCATTTATTTCTAAAATTCTTTTCATCTCACACATGAAATTTTTTTGCATTTTAGATTTCTATGTTAGGTATTGAAGAAGGTTGTCCTGAAAATCCTCCAAGTAATATGCAAGAAATTCTTACGCGATCGTTTGCTGATTCATCACGCAAAGCAACTAAAAGTAAAAGCATTTTAATTTTCAGCTTTTAAAACTCAATATTTTGAACTTAAATGAATCTATTATATTTCTTAATTAAGCAATCTGTTTTTTCATAATTGACATCCTTTGCTAGTCTTTTATTGAAGGTCACGTAGAAGCGTCATCTGTGCCGAGCATGACGTGCAGTGTTGAGAAGCAGAAGCAGTTTGCAGCGTGCGTTCAACCAATAACAGCATTCCAACCTCATCCTCTAGCTGTGATCAAGCAACCAAAACAAATTGATGAAGCCTGCAAACAGTTCATAAAATTTAAGGAATGTCAGGCCAATATCAGTTGTGTCCCTTTGTGGGCAAAGGGCATGACTGCCATGTTCAACTTTGCTTGTGGTAGTGGATATGAAACTTACGTGCGGGTGAAAACTCTTTAAATTATGACATTCCAATTACTTCATTTACTTACTAGTATATTATCCCGAAAAAAATTAAAATCAACTTCCGTCACTATTTTAGCAAATTCTTTTATATATCCTTAAGAGTAATTTCGATTAATTAGAAAATCTTTAAAAAGCATTATCTTTTATAAACATTTCAGGTACGTCAGTGTATCCGTAAAACAACCACACGTGAAGATATTCGTGAATGCGTATCGGAATTCTCACGTGGTGCACCACAAGTTGCATGCCGAAGTTCAAACAAATTACTCAGCTGCGCGATTCCATTAATTACCAACAAATGTGGTGAAATCGGAGCAAAATTTGTCACTGATTACATTGATAAATTTGCAACAGTAATCGATCCTACCTGTAAAATATTAGGAGAACAAAGTGGTAAGAATGTCTGAAAAAATTATAATTAATCTTAATTAAATTCAAAAAACAATTCATTACAGAGAAATGTATTATCAGGAGAGTAATTGCTCTTGAAGATTTTCGCATTAGACATATTATTATTTCAAAAACGTAAATAATAAATACCATTATTATTAATTTTACTTATTATTGGTTCTGATATTTGCAATAAACATTGATATTTTTTCGAGCTTTAGTTCTGTCTCAAACTTAGACTTAAACTTTAGAGCTGACATATATCTATCTTCATTTATCAAATTCTTAATATAAATAATAAATAAAAGTGTGTCACACTTTTTAATAGCGTTCAAGTTTTGAGCTGCTTAATTGTAGTGCACGATGTCTTGTCCGACAAGATTACTCGCACTCCTATAAGTTTGAGTTCAAAATTTAAGCTTTGTTTAAATCTTTAGTAGTTTAAAAGTGCTTAAAATCATAATAGATTCGATTCTGAGTCAATTTTTGACTATAAATTAAGGCATAAATTTCTCGGTGAGAATATTTCAGAATGGGTTTTCCAATGATTATTATTTTGTCCACGTATATTAATACCAATGTTTAAACTACTGGGTTCTTTAATTTCATCTTTTATGGGAACAAATAAGTTATTAATTAAATGTTTGTGTGTGCTAATAAAAATTACACAAATTTTCAAAATGCATTTTGTACTTTGATTTTATTGCTTGAATATTAATTCCAAAATTTATTTCAGAAATTAAATTTTTGTTACTTATAATATTTGTCATTTGTCTTGCTTACCTCAAACTTTGTATTCTTCGAGAATTATAAAACATTAAAATTTTGCAGATAAAACTGTTGTTAGTTATAACTGTACAGAAGAGCAGACTGCTCTCATTGATCATTGTGCTGCACCTATAAGTGATCTAACTTCTAGGATCAATGAACTATTTGAGGTAAGCAATTATTATTCAAATTTCATATCATAATCATCTGCAAATTTCATACAAAACAGTCATTATTTATCCAGTTTTCAGTTTAATTCCTATTATCAGGAGAATACTGTAATAAATTCATTACTGATTTCAGGGTGGACTGCAGCAATTTTTATCAAATGTCAAGGATTTAGCACCTGTATTTGCACGAGGCTGTAATTTAAGCACTGAATTCAAGCAGTGTTTGGCACCTTTGTTGAATACTAAAAATTCTGAGCAGTGTGTGGTTTCAAGTTGCTTAATCCGTGCTGGAGATGGAATATGTGATCAGTCTGATACTGCAAAAGCTATTGATGACAATTTAGGCTGTATATTCAAGCAGGTTTGCATTTTCTGATCAGCATTTTCCCTTTTTTTTACTTCCTTTAAATCGTTGAAATAAAACAAGTATTTCTGGATTCCTGAGTAGATATTATGTTTTATAATTAACTTTTAGATAAAATAACTTTTAGATCTTTATGGAACATTAATTTTTTGGAAGTTATCATCATCATTTACTGCTGTCATAATTCTATTAATTCGATCAAAATAAATTCATTATCATCCCAATTGTACCTGATATTACTGAGATAGCATTAATGTTACCGATAATAGTGACGCTACTGTTTATTACTGTGATTACTATTATCAGTGATGCTTGTTTCAAATCAATTTCTAATACTGTATGAATGTACTGAATTCATTTTTAATTGTATGTGCAAGATTTTGAAGTAACTGAAGTTATAATATTCATCAGTGCGTTATCCTCTAAAATGTAATAGGTAATTTCAGTTTTTGGCTTACTTTTAGTATTAATATATGATAGGCATCAGAAGCGGAGTTTGGCAAATGCTTGCGCTCAACAATAAGCACTCTGAAACAATTCGACTTGAAAGCTTTGCGAAGTGTTCTGCCACAATTTGTGGATTGTGTTGAGCACATCGTTGTGCGACGCTGTGGCTCCACGCCTATTAATATTTTACGCGCTATCAGCGCAACGGAGAAATGTCCGATTCTAACAGATTCTGAGAAAGAATTAAATAAGATAGAGGCAGAAATTTGTAGCACTGAAATGGAGCGTAAACATTTGGATTGTGTTGAGAAATTTTATCAAACTTATCAAATGCAACCGATCACTCTAATCAATGATCCTCAATCAATCGATACGGTGAATTATCTCATTTTATAATAATGATTATGATTTTAATTTTGATCACCTTGACTGGTGAAAAGAATCTTGATGCTACTTTAGCTGAGTAGCTAAATTATTTGCTTATTTCCAAATATTTTTATGTGACATAATATTTGTACAAGGTATTAGAAACTTTATCACTAATCAAAACACTCAATTTCATCTTTTCTTTAACAATTTGAAACTTCACTGATTCTAACGTATAGTTGTGAAAATTTGATTAAAATTTGAAATTATTATAGTATAAAATGGACAAAAAATTGAATAAGTTATTTCAATCCAATTTTCTTTTTTTCTGAAAAAACTCTTAAACTTACTTTACAATGTCTTGCAAGACTTTAATTTCATTCATACTTTTTTTGTTTTAGAAAATGAATGACTTCTTAAGTTGATGATTGCTACCCGACTTAATTAAACTATTTTTAATTAGCATTTGCTTGTATTATAAGCTAAGATCAGTATTTATTTATTACTATCAGTTACTTTCATGTTGTGATTACTTTGTAAAACACTTAGTTCTTCAGTTATGCCTGGAATCATCAAAGTTATCCAACTGTTCCTACCTTGCCTGCGAAGACGATGAGCAAAAAGCATTTAACAAATTAGTCGACTATATATGTACAAGACATGAAGCTTACAAAAAAAATTCAGTGTGTCTTACATTGGTTGCCCATTCATTAAAAGTAAGTTAGTCGAGAATTCTGTTCTTCTATCCTTCATGAGAGAAACTATTAGAGGTCAAATAGTTCTAAATGAGTAAGTCAAGAAACGCAAAAGTATTTTTTAATCTAATTTTTTTTCAAGCGTATATTTTTTTGCATTTTCTAGTAGAAATAATTACTATGTATAGAATAATTCATATCTACAAAATAAAAATTCCCATTATCACCCAAATTTTTGCTTTTTCCCATAGAGAAGCAGTGAACTGTAAAAAAAATTTTCACAGTTCATTTACAATTACACAAAAGATCTTTTTAGAATAAATCTCCTTGACTTCATTTCAAATCTCATCAAAATTGTCATTACTTTTAAATCAAATAAAATTTCTCAGAGCACAAAGTGTATTGTGGATGAATCCGCAAAAGACTGCTTCTCACTGACAAATACTGCCAACTGCGCTGCATCACACATAAATGATGCTTGTGGCTTTGAAGCTTTAACGTTAGTAATCGAAGGAATGCACAACTTTGCTAAACAAGTATTAAATTTTTTATATTTTTGGCAATAACATGATTTTCGTTTGTAAAAATATATCGAATAATTAATTCATTTTTATAGATCAAATCTTTATTGCATCATTTGTAAGACTGAGAACATTTGACTTATATCCATATATTTTTTAGAAGCAGTGCATTTCTTACCCATTCATTCGAATATCCAATTTGAATTTTTGATTTCAATCATTTTTCATCACTGAAAATCTCAATGATTAATAGTATCAATCTTACTGGATCTGATTCACTTATTATCGATCTTACTGGATCTGATTCAATTAGTATCAATCATTCTGAATCTGACTCACTTGATTTTCACTATTTCAGTTGAATAATTCGTGCAGTATACAAATACCAATCGCAACTTTGAAAACAAACTGTTCTGAAACGGATATTATTGAATATTTGCAGTGTGAAAATTTTATTGATCGCTTCTCATTTACGCCCCTTTCATTTATAAGGTAATTCATGTATTTGATTTCTTATCAGTAATCAATTTGCAATTAATTATATCTTCTAACATTTACCAAAAATTGTGAAACGGTACATTGAAATGTATTGATTACAAGTAGAAGATTTTCATTGTATACATTCAATAATTAAAAAATATTATGGATAATTTGAATTTTAGAAATAGTTCACAATGGGATCAATTTTGTGCCGCAATTAACGGTTATGAAAATTGCGTGAATAAGATGCAATGCCATGTTGAACCAGTCTCATCTGCTAATACTGCATTATTTAAAACAATATGTGGTAAAGAAAAGCTTAAAACTTCAGAATACTTACCTTGTCTAAGTCAATTTCACGCAAGTCAAGTTGGAAAAAGTTGCTACGAACCATTTATCAGCTTTGATCTCATAGCTAAAGATAGTCCAAAGCGAATATGCGCAAGGTTAGTCATAATATTAATTAATTAATTAATAATGATTAAGGAAGGTAAAACATTGCACTGATTTAATCAAATAAAACATGAATAACACTTTCCATCAGTCTGTCTTTACCGCAAAATATTGCTCTACTGCCTAAAGTTCAAGAAAATACGAATTAAAGTTATTTTTTAAGAAAAAATATTCTTAATTGAAAATTTCTTTTCATATTTTATTAATAAGAATTGAAAAGTTATGCATTTTCACAAAATTGTTAACTTTTGAAATTTATTCAAAAAATGATGCAGAATACAGTCACTTCGCTCTTTGCGCTGTTAAAATTCTGATAATACAATCAAATACTTTTAGCATTAGGAATATGCTTTCTTGTGCATCGGTTTCACTATCATCACAATGTGGCAAAGATGCATTACACCATCTGATTCGAATGCTGGAAATTTGGCTACTAAAATTTGACAAAGGTTGTACAATCACTGATTTCTTATCGACTAAGGAAACTAAAATTGATGAACTGTCGATTGATTCTAAGCCAACGCAAATCCCAATCGATGAAATTGCTGATGATCAAACCCAAACTTCTCTATCTAATCTGTCATCTAAGTCAACCGCTAATTCTAAGATATCAGAAGCTAGTAATGAAGAATCTACGTACATAGGCGAGCATACTAGTATAATGCCTTCGTCACCCTATTCTATTCACAATTCCATAACTAATCTACCATCAGTGACAACATCAGTCGCTAACTTCTCAAAGTCTTCCGACTCTTCTCCTTTGCCCGCATCAAAAGCTACTACAGCTACCACAGATACTGACATGAAGCAACGAATGAGAGGTAATTTTCTAAACAAGTTAACCAGTAAAACTATTATTTTTATTCGATTTTCAAGTACAATTATGATCTCATTATTTTCATCAAAAAATTATGAACTGACTAATAGTTTCTGATCATTTTATCGCCTTTTATATCAAAGATTGTGCTTGTGCTATAATTGTGGTACAGATTTCTTCGAATTGATTTTTTTTTCAAATTAAGCTTTTTTAATTTTTGAGATTGAATGCAAAATTAAGAGATGGTACTGCGATGAGAGCAATCAAAACGTGTTGCAACATTTATATGAATGAAATTTTTACGATTTGTTAACTCAGTTCAATTACATCTTAAAAAATTTATTAAGTTTAATCACTTTTAGGATCAGCACAAATGTATCAGTTCTCATCCGCCTTATTAGTTCTTGTGATCATATTAAATACGATTTCTGTATAGCACTCCTTCAAATGTGGTCAACAAATTAATGATCGACCGAAATAATTGATAACATTGTTCAGAATTTTATTTGTTATTATTAATCAGCGCGTATCGAATGAAGCTCTTATATATATGAGTGCCTTATTGATTTCTTGCATATTATACTTGTAAAAATTAATACATTTCCTGAGATTTACTAAAATTTTACAATGATTTCTTTATAGTGAAATTTTGCAATTTCTAACTTTTTAATTTTTAATGTTTAATTTATCTAGTATTCAGTTGTTTTGTTGATCTGGTATTTTTATGTAATGATAAAATGGCGAGACTAATGAAGAATTTTTTTTACATTGTTCGGTATTAGTCATGTTTTGTGAAGGTAATATTATCAATAAAGTGATAAGTTCTCTTACCAAAACGTTCACTTGAGTACCTGATCAATTTATCCAAGTATTGATTTTGATTTTGCACCAGTACTTCTGTAACTATTCCATAATTTTTATTCAGTGTGTGAGAGAAAGTTTTTATAAAGCTAAGGGCTTTATTCAAATCTGTATCAAAATTCGAAGCAGTCAGATCAACTTTATTCTGCAAAACAAGAAAATGAAAATATGAAACTTAAGTTTTACATAAAAATAATAATCAAATAATGAAAATTTAACATTGGATACATATAGTTCAGAGTTCATCTTTCGTTGAGGCTTGCCGAATTTTAGCCATTACAGGACAACCACCATAATCATCGCCATCAGCCATTTTGAACCCTTCTTTCTGAATTGTAAAAAATTTGCATAATTATTCTCCAACAATTAAAAAATTTGCATAATTATTGAGTTGTTTTCGAACAAGTACCTGATATATTTTTTCAATAAATTGCATTTCAGTAGGGATTTCGATTGATTGCTTGCCGAAAATAGCATTGATTTGTGCAACTTGTAGATGTCGAAGTGGGTGAACATCATCCATTTTTAATATATCTGGAGATTTCTTCAGTTACTAGTTCTAGCAATTAAAATTATATTTTTTGATGTGATTTAAAAAAATTACCACGAAACACTTACTGATTTGGACTTGGAAGTTAAGAATTAAGATAAACCAACACAAATCACATTTTCGACGTATTTGTTTTGTTGCGCACAAAAGTTTGGATACCGTATTTCTCAAAATGACCAACTTACACGTGGGGTTTTCGGCAGCGACAAAAGCAATAATCTGAAGTAAACTGTCGTTTTCCAACGCATCGCTGATATCTACTGAATGTACTTTGTCCTGAAATAAAAAGAACTATTCACAACTTTTCAAATTTGTATCCCAAAAAGTTCATCAAAGACGTTTTAGCGTTTGAAGTTATCAGTAATAATCATGGATTGGATAATCTTTCAAGGCTAAATCAATTTTGGTTTTGAAAAATATTCAATGCTATGGGCCGAAGTAAAAGACATAAACTTACAGAATTTAATAAACTTACTTGTAAAAAGATGACGAACTGCTCAGATTGACTAAGCTTAAGTGAATCCAGTATCTCTTTTGTTGAATCTAACTTTAATCTAAAAATGCTATCTCAAACTTCATCAAGTTTCTTTATAGAATTATTTTCCAAAAAATATTTGCATTGGAACAAATTTGACACTTATTTTCAAAATATTTAGAGGTATTTAAGATATAATGGTGATCAAATGATCGAAATTAAACGTTTTTTGACTGCAAGAAATACCTAATTCTGCTGCAGTTTTTTTCGTGTCATTTATTCAAACTATAAGCAGTAATAAGATGATGATTATTGTCATTATGATTATAAAATTATTAAGTAAATATGAAGTTTCATTACTTAAACCTATAGAATTATATTATCCAAAAAATTTAGGATTGTAATTATCATGAATCAGCATTACTTATCGATACTTATGCAAATTATGTTCGAAGATTTCGTACACATCCTGGAGAACTTTGTCTTCTGCAATTTATTACCACCCAGCAAAAGTATAATTGGATGTCGTTGATGTGTTAATATTTCGGATGTATAGCCACCACTTATGTCAATCTGCAAATAATGCTATTATGCACATGGTGCAAGGTCAATCAGTAATTAATATTATAAGATTGAAAATTTTTAAATTTAGAAGCAGTTTGAGGTCGAAAGGCTTAGTTTCCTTAACCTTTTTTTCAAATAATTTCCAAATAATTTTTTATGCATCTTGAAAAACCATGCTCTTTGTTACCAAGCTAGCACTTCTGATACTTTTTTCTGACATAGTCTTGAAGTTATGCAGAAAAATGTGATCACACTTTTAGTTTCATGTCAAATGAACTATATTTTGAAAAGTCCTAAATACGTAACTAATATTTGATAAATATTCAGTTCAAATAATTTTACTATGAAATATCATACAAAAAACCGCAAACTAGAAACTAAGCTATGTGATTTTAATTACAAAGGTACTTACTACAGACGGTAGTGATGAATATATCACGAAATTAGTCAGTTCTTGAATCTCAAAAACACCATTAAAATCTATGCGCTTTCTTTCCTCGCCTGTACGGATTGTGTATACGATATTGGCATGGCTCAAATTTTGTTGTAATAAATTTCTGTGCTTACTCATTAATTTTGAGTGTTTAATTACTATTTTGCAGTTAATGCTTTTTTTCAATATGCTAATGCTAAGCAGTGCTGTGCAACTGAATCAAATTAGTAATATCTGTGATGAATTCAGCGATGAGAGTGAATGTCCGAAGCGAATTTTGATAGTATTATATAGAGAATGGATCAGTGATGGAAAAAAATGATCAATGGAAAATGAAAAAAGGATTTAGTTTTTGCAAGTAATCATCAAAATATTATCAAATATTTAAATAGCACAGTAAATTTATGATCAAAGAATTGTGCATATTTAGCAGCTAATGTTTATGATATATCAATTATCTTTATTAATACAAATCATTCAATCTATCACAAATTTAAATTAAGTGAAAAAAATTGCAAAATTGATAGATAAATTATTATTAAATATTGAAAAAGCATTTGAATATAATTTACTGACAGGCAGTTGAAACTGAAAAAAAATTGCATACCTCTTTTTAATCAAATAAATAAAATGATATTTTCCTTTTAAATTTTCTGCCATTTCCATAAAAACCTTTGCTTCTTTGCTTTTCAAGTCATTGAATATTGCAACAGTTGCTGTAGTGCTAACTTTGTCATCCAAAAACTTCATTTTACCTTTAAAATTTTGATTTCTACTTTGGTTCAATCAGAAATTGTAATAATCATTTGTGTTGATTAGTTAAACAAAGAAAGTAAGTAGAGATTTAGTACATTCATATTCAAAACTTATGCAATTGCTTAATGAATTTTAGGATATGATAACTTCATGTCATCTCATCCCTACAAAAATATACCAAAATTTATTTTTTTATTTTTTTAGATTCATTTTTTGTCTACTTTAAGGTTGCTATAAGTTAGTGTAGTCCTTATTTTTACATACTGCAAATTTCAAATAATGCAAATCAAAACTGTAAAAAAAATTTTTGCTAAAGGTTTGAAATAATTTTGTAAAAGTTTAGATTTAAATTAGTAAGCAAAATACAATTAACACACCTGCTTTTAATAGCTTTAATTCAGATTCTGAGTGGATTTCTTGAGCTGGTGACTGCATCACACTGCAGAATGACAATTATCTTATATCAGAATAGAAAGATATCCTAATCAAGTAAATTACATTCAATTGTTATCCGTAATACTTACGGAAATAACGTGGGCTTTTTAACTCTTATATGACTTTCAACTTTTGCACTATTTCACTGCATTTCAGTTTGTCATTCCTATTTTTTTGCTATTACTTTTTTTTTTTGATTTTGATAACACTGCCTATTGTGTTTTTGCCTAAAAATTGCCATTAATGACTAATCTGTTATTTTTTAACTTTTTTTGAATTAAATTAAATGTTTATTTAAAGACTTACAGTTTAACCCAATCAAAGTAGTACATCTCATCACGAAATGCTTGAGTTTGAGCGAAAATTGCATTCTTTTTGTAGACAAATAACGCAGGATATTTGTTAGTATTAGCGACATAATCTTCGCATAAGTCATCCCAGTCGTGACATGCCACACCGCCGAAAGCAGCGTCTGGATAACTTGAGACTAAATATTCCGATGCTTGAGACCACAAATAAAATGCATACATGCTTGGAATACTCTCTATAAGCAAAACCAGTTAAATCTCAATTTATAAGTTTGCTTCACTTGGAACAGTTACAGACAAACATATTTAGTCGTCGCAAATCAGTCAGAGTTCATTTTATACCTTTGATAATAATAGCAATTTTATGAGATTTACCACAGGTCAAATAATAATGTAATGGAAATTAGTCTTTTGAATCATTTTGCTTTGTAAAAACTTAATTCAAAACTTGAGGATCAATTAATAATATTTGCTTTGATGCTAAATACAAACAAATCAATTAAAAAATAATGGTTTTAAAATATGTCTAACAAATGCTATCCTATTTATAAATGCTCATTTTTAAGAAATAGCAGTGTTTTCATACATAGCTTAGAACTAAAATAAGAATATATTTTCAAAAATGTATTCTTATTTAGTGTATTTCAAAAATGATTCTCGTATTTTTCAAAGAATGAAGAATTAAGCGCTCAATTATTTTTTAGCAATTCAAGGCTTCAAATACCTCAAACGAAACAAATATGCATGATATTAAAATTACTCAAGTATTCGCAATAATTGCCAACCAAGAAAACTTGAAATAATTTTTATTTTCAAAATGTTCTGTTCATTAATAAATATTAATAATAACATCAAAATTTCTTCTGTTTGATCACACTTATTTTGATTTGTAAGTTTAAAATATTATATGATTAAAAAGCTTAACTTGACCTTTGTTCCA
Organism: Thelazia callipaeda; assembly: GCA_900618365.1. NCBI lineage: Eukaryota > Metazoa > Nematoda > Chromadorea > Rhabditida > Thelaziidae > Thelazia > Thelazia callipaeda. Next base: position 34,337 of record UYYF01004760.1, read on the forward strand.
AAAAAGCACAAATGTAAGTTTGTCCTCGTTCATGGCGTTGTTTAATATAGTTGCATTCATATGTTCTAACTGATTCCAACTTAATGACTTATCGAAAGTTCGTTTTTCTAATAAAAATGACTCAATGAGATTAAGTTCAAAGGGTGAAAGAGAAATTATGTATTTGTATTTTGCTTTCAGTGGTTTTCGACGCTTTCTAATTAATTCCTGAAATATCAGTATTGATGCAAAACTGGAATAAAAAATGCAAATTCGGAATTAAAATATTAATTCATTTTCAATCATTAATCTAATTTAATTATTATGCCATTTATCCATACTTATTTAATAAACATATTACTGTAAAAATCGTGGTTGTCATCATTATCTATCACCAGTTATTAGAGTAAAAATGTAAAATTTTTGTAGTTGAAATCATTTTTCTATTTTAATTATTTAAATAAAAATGTAAACCTTTTATGTAAGTTATTTTTTTAACGACTTGACTGAATTTTTTGATGAGATTTTTAACACTTCAAATTCTCTTGATAAAAATTCACTAACCTCAGTAGATAATTGACGAATGAACCCTACTTCTTTATCAGCTTCTTTACTACAGTACAACGTCAAATCGTGCTTGCTGTGTCGAGAAAGTGCGCTGCAATCACTAATTATAATATTGCACAAAAACTAAATATTTCTCACTTGCTCAATCGTTTCTATCATAGGAATAGAAAGTGCGTATTAACTTTTATGGCATTTTCACGTCATTATCACTATAACAAGTGATATTTTTTAATGTTAACGATAACACTGCAATATATCATTACTGCCATTCACTTGCAAGCAATTAGTTAATTATTCCACTTCCCACCGAAAAATACAATCAATTCATTAATTGTTTGACTTTAGCTGCAAGTTTTCAGATTA
>UYYF01004761.1:0-10147 GCA_900618365.1 Thelazia callipaeda
ATGTAAGTGTCAATTTTTCACTCACTTTGCTTGACAATTAGTATTCAGTAAGGCAAAGCTAATTTGTATAAATACTTCCTGTTTTTCTTTTTTTCGCAAACAATAAGAGCTACGCTTAATTTAGCTATTGGCAGTAGCTTTACATTTACATTTACATTTACATTTAAACTGATGTTGTTAAACTCACACTCTTACATTCCTTGCTTCATTGCTATCAATTATTTGTGAATGAAAATAGCCTTAAAATTTGCTTGTCCTTTATAAGCAATGATACAGAGGGCAAGTTTCGTAGAAGATTTTCGAGATTTAAATTATTGACGGTGATGATTGTTTTTTCTTTCTCTGTTCTTTCACTGAGATGCGCAATTAATTAATACGTAGTGTATGAAAGCAATAAGTTAAATAATTAAAGAAGTACAGGCATAAATGCTCTTACTTTCCTAATAAGATCAAGATTATGTGGAGCAGAAGGCTAGCAGCTTGCTTCAATAAAACGAACTGTAATTTCTTGTACTTTGCTGAGTCGCTCTCCTTACGCAGTTATCACCTGAATCAACGTTTCATTCATGAGTTATTTGTGAGAGAATGAATAGTGGAAGTTTGTTTGATACATATGCTGAGGTTATATGAAGGAGAGGAATGTTGCTGGAATTCACTTCTTGCGAACATTCAGTTATTCACAGTAGCACTTCGTATGGTATAAAAATGCATGCCTTGAGCAGCAGTAGCAGTCTCGTGCTGCTATTTCATTGTGTAAATGTGAATGATTGCATAGGGGAAAAATAATTTCTGTGTTGAATATGGGCTTTGTGTGAAGAGGAATGAGGTGCTGTGCGCTGGCAAACAAACCACTAATAATTGCTAAACAAGACTACTGCGCCCGGCAAACAACTTTCTCTTCTACGCCATTCAGTCCAGATTTTAAGCAGAGTAAGAGGATAACAACAACACTACATTACACCACACATATCTCCTCTGACACTACGTTTAGTGATCACTGCAAGGCCGTGATGAGTGACGGTAACGTGATCTGGATGTAGTTACGCTACTCATTGTAAATGAGTGGTATGTATGTGTGTTTGTCTATGTATGCCTGTACTCTTACTAAAACCTGAAGATAGACGAGAGACGAGGAGGAAACATTTGCAATGATTGAGAGAGAAGAGTACGGGGACGGTGTTACTGCTCGCATCTCTCTACTATAGCAGTACTATTTATTTGTTTATTTCATGTGTACTAGAAAAAGTGACCAAACAAATTATCTTTTGCACACATAGGCACGTGTACTGAGAGAGTTAGATGTTGTTTTTCATTACGTGAAGGAAGTGCCGTGAACGTGCGTAGGGAACTGCGAGCTCTATAATAACATACGTGAATAAATAGATAATTTGAAGTATTTTACGTGTCTTCTGTCACTGCTAGAAAAGTTTCAAGTTGCTACAGTCGACTAACCTATCTCTCTATTTATTATTATCATAAGCTGATTAACTGTTCTGATTGCATTACTTTTCAATTACTTCATTTACTGGCAAGCAGTATGCATAAGTTGCCAAATAATGCACTCTTTTACTGGCGTTGGACTCGAGATCATTGCCAGAGCATGTGCTCGTGGCTTGCTTGGTTTGCTATGAATTTACTTAATTTCTGTGGCTTATGGTCGCCTTGTAGAACTGTTCGCAACAAGTCTGACATCGAACGTGGCGTTGGTACGACTGCCGCAGTGATTGCTGAGTTGAGACCTGGTGATCTGACCACACCAATGGCCGACAACATCAAGAAGACATCTACTGGTGCTGGCTCTTCCGCTACTGCAACGCAAGTACATAAGGTTTGTTGCATAACGTTTTTCATCTTGTCAGCAAATCAAGCAATTGCTTTCTCTATACATTTGTATACTTTATTTATCTACACTACATTATTATTATTGAAATTAATTTGCTTTTGGTATTTAATTGGAAAGGAAACAATATATGCGTTCTTTTTTGAGATAATCACATCTTTGCTTGAAGCTAAATGATATGGGAAAAGAATTTGCTGCTATATAATTTCAGCATTATTTGTAACATTCATACTCTCACATTTTCCGTTTCTTATGATTGTATTTGTTTTCCACGATTAAGAACGTGGCCAAATGTACAAGAGTGTTTTAGGTAATTAAAGTGTTGTGTAATTAGCAAATTTTTAATGCCAACTCAAATATTGATGAAATTAGTTTCAGGTGATAATGGTTGGCACAGGTGGAGTTGGAAAATCAGCATTAACTTTGCAGTTTATGTACGATGAGGTCAATTTTTTAACTTCTGGTGAAAATCCATATCTTTTTAGCTGCATCTGTTTAATAAAAAGTTTCCTTAGCTACCACAAAATATTAATATTTTAAAATTAACTCTTAAAATGCAGTTTAGATGAAAGATCATTCTCCGTTTTGATGGTTATCACTATTTATTACCTGTAATTTTATTGTCGTATTCATCAATAATATAACAGTTTTCATAACTTTTGTAACAGTTAAGCTTGAAAAAGGCTGTTGGAAATTTACATAATGATATCTGTGCAGAATGTAATAGTCATGAAATACATAATGATATCTGTGCAGAATGTAATAGTCATGAAAAGGAAAAGAACATATGTTTTGTGATAATTAACTCTCATTTTTTGTAAAAGCAATTAGTTCTGTAAGTTCGTTTCCTAGTAATGCTGGAATGCTGTGGATATATATTTGTTATTTAAAATAACTTCCAAAGTCACAGCAAGAAGCAAGAATGTGAGAAGAAAAAGAACATGAAAGTAGTAATGAAAATGGAGTAAACGATTAGAAAGGCATGAATAACTTCTTTCCGGTGCCATATTTTATATTAGTTTGTATACTGTACGAGTGCTCAATGAATTATTTGTGGGTCATAATTATTGTACGGGACACTAACTCCTGCTCACTCTTTTTCGAAAATTTCTCAAAAACTAAAAATTTTTTTAGTTTTTGAAAAATTTTCGTATAAATTGTTTAGTCTATTCAGAATAATATTAATGATATATTCAGTACATGATATATCGAACAGTTAATAGTTATTGAGTGGAATTGTGCGAGTTTATCGACATTAAAAGCAAGTTAAGTAAAAAATTTTTGCTTTATTTAAGTTGGTATTATAATTTTTCATCTCGGATAATTTAATTTGCTTTATTTATGTGAAGTGAAACAATTACAATATTAAGAGTACAAAGAAACAGTGATTGAAGACAATTCAATATTGTAATTATTTGGTAAAGAGTAGCCAAAATGGTTTTTCTATCTCAAACACTCCAACGATATTTATTTATTATTAAAGTATCATTTCAATGTAAAGTAACTAGAACGCTGGCTTGATTTTTTTAATAAAAAGAAGACAAATCAGTGACTATTCCTCTCAACTTAGCTTTTTTGATTTCTATGTCGTAAAGTGAAAATTAGCTATATGTAGCCTTTAGAATCCTTAATGTATAATAGCAGTGGTGCATCTGTAAAACCAGAACTTCAAATTTCTGTAGTGAAAAAGGTGTCTTCGCTGTTCTGTACATTGCTATGCATTGTACTACAAAATATGTATTCGTTTTTGTTAAAATTTTCTGCTAAACCTCGAAATTTTTTAAGGAATAAGCCACAGTTTACTGTTAAAAAGATTGGACATCTCGAAATAATTTTTATCTATTTTCTAGAGACGATGTATTAACGTTCTAAGTGAAAAATGCCCATTGATTGCAGAAAACTATATACTACGATTATGAATACAAAAAATTTGGAAACAGTATACTATGAAAATGAATTTTTTTCAGTTATTGCATTGAACTGTATTAGTAAGGATATGGTATCCTTGTAAACTTAGTTTGTTAATTGTGATATAAAGAATATTGTAAAAAGTTATTAAGATGTTCCGTAGTATTATTCCAATTTATACACGTGCTGAATTGAATTTTCATTATAATGACTGTTGTAGTTTGTGGAGGAGTACGAACCAACAAAGGCGGATTCATATCGGAAGAAAGTTGTGCTTGATGGTGAGGAATGTTTGATAGATATTCTAGATACTGCGGGGCAAGAAGATTACTCTGCCATCAGGTGAATACTTATTTAAGTTTAAACAGTATTAGAATTGAATGAACAACCGTTTCTAGCATTTACTGTAACTTAAAAATATAGAATTGATCAGAATGTATTTGTTACATTTAGAAGTTTACAGTAATTCTGTGTATGAATTAATATCTGTTTGTTTGGAGAGATAATTATTATCGAAGTGGTGAAGGATTTATTTGTGTGTTTTCAATTACGGATAGTGAATCTTTCGATGCAACCAATGAATTCAGGTTGATTATTCATTGTTTAAAAATGAATATCAATTACAGTATTTTCCAAATCTTTGTTTTTACTTAAATATTTGTAGTGGTGAAAAAATAATAATAATAATAATTATTATTATTATTATCTCTGATGTGATAATATTAGTTCTGATTTAAACTGAAATTAACTATTACAAAGCAAAAATAAAGTGATGTAATTGTATGTTAGCTGTAGAACTTGTTTCTTTTTGCAGAGAGCAAATTTTGCGGGTGAAAAACTCTGCCATAGATTCATGTATTCCAATAATGCTCGTTGGAAACAAATCAGATTTGACGGCTGAACGGTCGGTATTACAGATACAGGCACAGCAAAGAGCTGAGCAGTGGAACGTGCCATATATAGAAACATCAGCTAAAAATAGGACTAACGTTGACAAAGTAATTCGCAGTTACATCAACTGAATATTTTTTAGTGCTGAAATCCTCCGTTGTTGTCGGAACAACTTATCTGATGACAGCAGTTTCAATTATTGAAGAAATAGTTACAAATGATAATTGATTTCCATACCAAATGAGTTCATCGTTACTGTGATAAATTATTGACTTAAAATCTAAAAATACTGGTATCGTGAATCAATATTAGACATTTGAATGAACTTTAGACTTCTCTCAGTGCATTTTTTATTGCAGTTACTGTTCATCTGTTTCAATTTAACTGTTGTTCTCTTTTCCAGTAGTCATTTTTCATAATTCCTATTTCCTGACTAGATGTTCAGAAAATTGCTTCTAACAAAGGTGATTAAATTGCTCAGTTCAAGTATTTATTTTCACCCTCACCGAGGCCACTGCAGCCAATTTCCAAACAATTTGAGACGCAATTCATTTTTATCTGTGGCTGAAATTCAGTTTTTTTCTCTTTTTGATCTTAAAATTTGAAACGTTAAATACTAAAAAATGGCACGTTTTAATATATGACATCAAGTTTTTCTGAATTTTCTTCTTCTTAATTTTCTTCTTAATTGGATGGAGCAACGTTTAAAATTGAGATTCTGTTAATTTATCAGGGTAAAAAGTAGGCGTAGGTCTCAGTAAGAATCTCTTATGGTTACCACAGTTTTATGTTATTTTGTCTCAATTTTTGCTTACTAATTAATGAAAATTAAACAAGTGAATTTTTTAATGAGGAATAATTTCGAGTTTTATTTCTCTCAACAATTTGAATTTCAGGTATTTTATGATTTAATGCGGGAAATCAAACGGCGGAAAGGTGGCACGCTGAAAGGAAGCATAGGTGGTGGTGATGTGATTCTCCGTGATAAACCACGCAAGAAAAAACGGTGTGATATCTTATAATATTCGTTATGTACGAAATGTCATTACCTTTATGCATCATTCGTTAAACATGATTTTCAACAGTTTTAGATATTGGAAAATATTGTAAGAAAGTCGACTTCATTACATGTTATAACTGGAAGAGAAACTGTGGGAAATTAAGATGCTTCATGCAATTTAAATATTAATTAATTTAAAAAAATTATTAGTTCATGAGGTCCGGTTCTAATGTTTATAGAGCTTTACAATTTGATTCTTACATTAACCTTTTGCTATTGATCTGTGAGATCGCGTCGCTTAACTACTTATTGTATTTATTGCATTCTAGTTTTTTGTGTTTCAAAATTCAGAAAATTGAAACTGTATTGTAATTGATCAAGTCAGGATCAAATTTAAGAAGAGAGAAAGATGTTTGAAAATTTGTAGCTATGATCAGAAAGGAAAGGTGAATTAGAATGATGAAACTCCGTGGTTCTTAGCTGTAATTCCGCAGCCGATGCTCATCTAGACCGCACTTCCCTATTTTAGTGCACCTGGAACCCTTACTCTTCAGTTCATGTTGCGTTATTATTGCTTTTATTGTGATTCAAGTACAGTGTATCACTTCTTGCTTGCCTGCATACTTCGTTAATGCAGAGCATTTCTTTTTTTCCAATTATTTTGTTCAGCTTTCTCGCATTATTGCTGCTGATACGTGTGCAGAGCTTAATTTCTTGAATGACATCGCGTGCACATACTGTTGTGCTGTGTATGCATATAAATACGGTTAGACTTTTCATGTTTAGTTTCCGGAAAATTTGAATATTGTGGCAGTATTATTTGCTGGGAATTATCACTTCACTTCAAGAGGTCTGTATATGATTTGTTTATTGTAGGGTGTTTACTGTTTGTAGCAGAATTACACGAGCAATAAATATTGTCAATACTGTGGCAGTATAAGTTTTATACTGCCAGAATATTCACAATATTTATTGTTTGTGTAAGGTTTGCTCGGCAAATTGAGATGCTTCTGTCATTTACGTGACTCACAGTTAGCGAAGTTGAAGAACTGCGTAATAAATGAGCTTGTGGCGTGTTATTCATTCATGAGCAAATAGGTGCTCGAAAAGTGTTAACAAACTCATTTCTTTCTGAATGACTAACAAATTGAAGAGAATATCGTACTGTAAGGTACTCTAGAAGCACCTGTGCTGCATAATATCTCTTTGAGAAAGAGAGTTTTCAGCAAGCAACCGTGTAAACTTGAAGAGCACATTCTGGGAATATTCGGTGCTTATCAGTTTTAATTAAATTAATTTAAATTTAGAGTAGTAAATCCATTACTTGTCATATCTTCCTGAATTTTTATTTATTTGCATCTTCTCTATGAATTAAGTACTGCATGATTTGCACTACTAATTGCTGGGAGCACTTTTTTCATTCTCTTCACTTGTTCCCATAATCTTGATCTTGGCAGATTTAAGAATCGGAGCTCACATTTCAGCAGTGTGACTTTGTTTAGACTTTCAATTTTAGACAGTTATCGCCACTGACTTGCTGCATTGTTTTTCTGTTTTCTACTGTACTATACAGAGAAATTTGATTTATACCAGGAAATTGGAAAGTTTTAGGTGTATATTGACTGTACTACCTTTTGCATATAATTTTAATATGAATATTTTGTTGGAAAACTAGAATCCAAAGTATTTACTCTATCACTTTTAGATTTACAGCAAAAATAACGAGTGAGAATGGTTTCATATGTTATTATCGTGTCATTGAATCAGCAATTGAATAATGATCGCAGTAATTCAGTTGCCTAAAATGAAGTTTCATTTTCTGGCTTTATCAATTTTTTATTAACATCGCTGTCGTTGGTGTCAATTTTTTCGATTTTGAATCGAGAAGTATGAATGAATTTGAAATCAAACTGTTTTGGTGGTTTATTTTTAGTATCAACTTAAATATCAAATGCTTAACACACTTACTAGCTCCTGCTATTTTATCTACAAAACTGCAGCTTAAATCTGACATGGTAGAGTTTGAAATTATTGCTCTTAATTATCCTAAATTTGCTTTGTCTTTTCATGGCTTATACCAAACCACCGTTTTTTCATTATGATTTTTATTCCTATTTTAGATTGAGTTTGTTGGTTTTCCTCAATCGGTATTGAATGGTACTGAAGTAGAAATACGGCTTCAGTGCTCTGATGATTCGGATTTAACATTTCAAGTGCAGTATGTAATAAGAAGTTCTCCCTGTGATAAGGAGTTTTTTGATGCCACTCGCCATTCTAAAGTTCAAGATTTATTGGTAAATTCAAGATTATTGGTTTTCATAAATTTAAATTATCTTAAGGAACAATCTTTCTTATGTTTTTTTAAAGATGATTATATTGATGTAGTTTATTAATTTTTTGATTACCTTTAATCATATTCCAGTCATATGAACTCTTGTTTTAATTTCAGAGTTTTTATTTTGAACGTGAGTGGGAAATACCACCGGAATATAATTATGACAATATTTTGTTTTATAAATCGCAAGTGCAGCAATTTAATTGTCGCGAATCACATGGTATAGTACTTGTGGAAGATGAACGTCCACGTCGACCTCTGCAACTACATAATGTCAAGCAAGTAAAAATTGACGCATTTTGCGTATAACTTGGATTATTATCATTCATATAATATTCTCAGTTATGATTCATATATATTTATCACTGCATAAATTTACGGTGATGAGGAAGTGAAATGTTTATCCTTCACTTGTTTGTCTAAATGTTATTATATATTTCGAGACTAATTCTAAATTTTCAGAATGCATCTGATGCTGAACTGGATTCGGAAATATTTAATCAACATTTGCAAAAAGCAGAGACTAGAGTTAAACGTGAATTTGCTGGTTTAAATGATGACTCATTAGATGGTGGTGCGAAAAAAACTCTGAGGTAATTCCTTCTTTCTCTTTCTCTTAATTTGTAGCAGATTTGGGCACTTCTAAATTTGCTGAATGTGCTTGAAGAAATATTCACATAATACCATAAAAATAGTTATTCATGGAATCAGTGTTTTTTTTATCGTGTTGTCACAAATAACAATACTTCATTTCATCAGAAAGATTTCTCTGCATTTAATGGTTCCAGTTCTTGGCATCCAATACAAAAACTTCCGGCAGATGGTATATACTTTTTGGTAATTAAATTAAAAATTGTGAAATATAATTCCCAGGAGAAAAATATGAAAGGTTTGTTTTAAATATATTATGGCAGAGCTCTGTAAACATTTCTTTTGAATTTCTTAAAATTTTCACATTGTTTGTCATAAGATTTTGCACTCATATCATTGTTCAAGAAATGAATTGGACCAAAGTAGTTGGTAAAGTTGTCATTTCGAACTTCTTAGTTTCTTGATTTAGCTTTCATTGTATTGTTATAAAGTCCGATTTGCTGTAATCAGACCGCCCAGATTACTACTTATCATGCACCTTCAGTGCCATCTGTTCATAATTTAACCGTTGACGTGCAGTGGCGTAGTCCTTACGGGTATCTGAGTGCAATCGATTATCCACTGCTCAGATTTTATGGTTTCATGTGGTTTTTCTACGCGATTTTAGCTATAGTTTGGTGAGCCTACTTCGTTTTCTTACATTTATATTTGCCTTTTGCATCAATGTATTATTAAGTAAGGAGCCAAGTTATGGAGAAATAATGGTTCTATATCAATTTTGAAGTATTGCTAGAAGAACTTGAAACTGGCTTTACTTTAGGATGTTTGTTTGTAATGTAACTTAACAGCTCGCATTTCACAGTCCTTTAATGCTTTTACGATATTTCCTTTTGTTAATGTACTTCATTCATTTGTTTTTCCTTTTATAGAATGGTTTGTCAATTTTTTAGGTTAGTTTGTTGTTTATGTTACTGGATGGATATTTTAAGGATACAATTTTGTATAGGTAAACATTTTTCTAACTTCTAGTTTCGTCATAGTATCATTTTTAATTCTTTAAATCTCGAAATTTGTTGTCAAATGCATAATTTTAAAGTTAATTAAATTTAGGAGCTGTAATTGTTGCGGGAATGATTGAGAAAGGAATGTTTTATTCAGAATATGCAACAATGAATGACGAAGGCATTACTGCACATGGTTTTATTGAAGTAACGTTGTGTTGATATCTTTTTAAATTGCTGGTCTCGTTCTTTTTTTTTGTCTTGACTTTCAAATCTTTGATGTATTTTTTGAAGGTATTCCATTCAGTATATTAAAATGCCACAAATATTTATTGTTGTCATTGCAGGCTGCAGAGTTAGTATCTTGTCTAAAACGTAGTATGGCGCGTGTATTGATCATTATCGTATCACTCGGCTATGGTGTTGTAAAGCCAAGACTTGGTAGTACTCTTAATCGGGTAAACTTCATTTATATAGACGTGTTTATTGATTTACTTCCTGAAAATCCTTTTATTTAATTTTTTTCATGTAGTTTGTTGTCATTGCAGGCTGCAGAGTTAGTATCTTGTCTAAAACGTAGT
>UYYF01004761.1:10157-30359 GCA_900618365.1 Thelazia callipaeda
ATTACAAACCATGCTTTTTACCATGCTTTCTTATCTGATTTTTTTCAGGTAATTAGTGTAGGCATTATCTACTTTGTATTCAGTGCCATTGAAGCATTAGCCAGAGTAAGTAAAGTAAGTTAATTTTGTCAAATTTTTCTGATAGATGATGGAAGACATATGAAATAAAATTTAAAACACTTTTTTCTCAATAACTGACAATAAGCATGAAAATTTATGATTTGTAAATGTTTTGGAACAGTAATTTCTTCTTAGTTTCTCAATTTTCTGCACTGGTTATTTTTTTCCAGAACCAGGTTGAAGGGCTTAAACAACGGCAGTTAACGGCTGTACCCCTAGTGATACTTGAAGTAGTTATTTTTTGGTGGATTTTTTTGTCTCTCATCAATACTATGCGTACTCTAAGAATGAGAAGAAATATGGTAAGTGAAGTTGCGTGAATAAGAAGGAATACTGTTATTATGCCAATAAATAAAGTAATTTACTGTAGTGTACTCAAATTAACAAGTAAGATTTATTGTGCCTGTAATTGAAGTATAAGATCAAACAAATGATTTAAAATAAATTCATTGTAAAAAAAATGATTTTCAACACATCGATTGCATCATTTTCTTTTCAAATGGTTACTTTTTTGTATAGCAGCTTCTTTTTTACATTAATTGATTTCATTTTGTCTGACAAATATTTAATCATTTTAAGGTAAAACATTCCGTATATCGTCATTTCACAAATGCACTATGTCTTTCTGCATTAATGAGTGTGATATTCATGTGCTGGACTAGTTACGTTCATAAAGTTCAGCAGTGTCAGAATGACTGGAAGAAATAGTGGGTCGCCATTTTTTTCTTATGTACTTGTTTATTTAAGAATTTGTACTTTTGTTAGGTATCGCACGTAACATATTAAGGTTAATTGAAATTCATCTAAAATTTGTAATTTAATTTTTTAGTTGGTTAGATACAGCATTTTGGCATATTCAATTTTGCTGCATTTTGGTTGTCATCATGATTTTATGGCGTCCATCTCGTAACAATCAGCGATATGCTTTCACTCCTTTGCTTGATGATAGTGAAGATGAGAATGACGAAGGTTAAGTTTACAAAGTCTGAGCTGCAGTAATTGTAACATACACAAGTAAAAAGAGTCCATGAAATTTCGAATGAATACTTTTGCATTTAAAATGAGTTTCTTTTTTCATTGTATGAATAATAGATATTTTTTCTGCTTTCTCCGTTTGTTGATTTGTAGATGAACTGTTCAATACAAATTACTATGCAATTTTTTTCTTGATTTGTAGATGAACTGTTCAATACAAATTACTATGCAATGGTTGGATTAAATCAGCGATCCGTTAATGAAGGAATTATTATTCATGGCCAAGAAAGCTCTAATACAAAACACCATGAGTCTCAAGAGAGTGATCGTAGAATACAGGTATTGTGAAAGTAGTTGTTTTCTATTAAAACTGGTTGTTTTACTTTTTTACTATAAGCCAGTATTCGTGTTTTTTCACCAAAGCTTCAAAATGAATTAGGCTATTTTTATCGAAAAATGAACAGAAAAAAAAGTAAATCAAAGCCACGCATTTTTTCATTATGAACTGAACAAGTGTGTGTGTGTGAACTCAGTTTTGTTTATCACTATCACACTTTATGTCTTGTTATTTACAGGAAGAACTGAAATGGATTGAAGATAATATTCCAAGTTCTCTAGTGGATCGCATACTGGTCGATGACGAAGAGCACATTGAGAAGATCAAGCTAGAACGTTCCAAAATGCTCTAATTTTAACAAGAGAAGAAATCAAAAAAATTGGAATTTGTTTTAACTTGGAAATTTTCCGAGCTGCTAAACATTCATCAAGAAATTATACGTTGTAGCTCCCATTTTTGATTTTTTTGTTGAAAAATTTGCATCCGTTTTTTAAGTTTTAAGGTGAAATATTAATGTACTTGAAGCACAGTTAATATTTCACCTTGATTTTGGTGTCCATCGAAAAAAATCTAATGGACAATTTCAACGAAACAGTAAACAAAACAGTCCAAGGAACTGTATATTTCAAAATATATAACTTATGTAGATCTTGGAGTTGCATGTTATTTAATGTCATAGATTCTTATTTTTATTTTCTAGGTTTTATGCAGTGATGATTCGTGTTATTTGTATTCTTGATATTTAATTCTGAAGTAAATATACTTACTCTTTATTGGATTAGAAAGTAATCTGTCACGGGTATATGAACTACTGAATGTAAATTTCGGTGTAGTTCTCAAATCAACGTAATAATGCTTCATTAATTTTATTTTGGAACGAGAAATATCAGTCAATATTGATTCGATCAATCAATACTACATTCTCTCCATTTAAATAATTGACATCGAGTAGAATGAAAAAAGAATTCCAAATTAATAGTACTGAATCATTCACTTGCATAGTGCCATACTATTGATGAGAAATTTAAAGAATCTGTAGATCAACGATATGTTTTTCAATCATTCAACGTATACGCTTATTGACCATGATAACCAATTTGCCGTGAACAAATAATTTCGACTAGAACAAATCACGAATCAGGTCACATTTATGTAAATGTAAATGCGTTTCTTAATAGAATAAATGGTTTATATCTTCGAGGCTGAAAATATCATTTTTAGATACCATTAATCTCAAAATATTCAAATGATTAGGTTTGGATTATCTAGAAAAGATGTCCACATTCTTGATTGTGATGTCATGTTATGGTTTTTCCAGATAAGTGTAAGGAAGTTCGTTTTATCTGCATGAGTATTTCACGAACTACTGTAGTTTGGAGCACATGAAGGATTAGGACACAGAAAAAATTGTAACATTACAACTAGTTTTGGGTTGGAATTCAAGTCTTTCTGTGAGGAAGTGTTGAATTTCCTCACAATGATTTAGTTAATTTTCTGTCAAAATGATTGAAATCAAACTCAAGTACTCCTGTTGGTTTGAGCTAATGTGTTTTCTGAGATTGAGTATCGCTTAAGTGGACGAAGCTTCTTAGTGTTCGTCGCGACTATCGCCCACGAAAATTTTATATTTGTAGAGTTAGTTAACTGAAGAATGAAAAATTCGGCAATTCATCAGAGTATGATTTTGTAAGCAAATGCAGTTATTGTTTCCATTAGGATATTCTTCTACCATTACCATGAGAACTAACTCATATAATGACAAATGATTCCCTGTAGAGTCATGCTATTATAATTGTAATATGAAGTTGTTGCGTTCATTCTGAAAATCACTATTTTTTTTGTTGTTGTGATTCTACCTTACTATTATAATTATTATCTAAGCATGAGTATTTATAATTTGTGTAATAGTTAGAATTTTTCGTAGGTAGCAAGTCAGATTATTGTAAATTGATACTCCTAACAATTTAAAGTTTGAGATTCTGTTAACCACTCACAATACTGTTTTAATAAAAGAAATACAAGTAGTAAAAGTTCATAGTTAAGCATTTAAATGAGGGGCGGTGAGCATGATTGAACACACTGATAGTGTTATGAATAGAGAAAAACAAATCAAACAAGCACGATCAACAACCATTGCTCCGAATTTCCAGTCATTCTGAAGACGTTGTGATTCTTCCTCTTCCTCCATACGATTATTAATCTGTAAATGCAAATTTACTGCTAGTTAATCTTGTAACTTTGTGATTAACTGTAACTTTCTTCAGCCTACTTATTTGTGTTTTATGTGAAATGAGTAGTATTAATGAAAGATAGTATAATATGTGCGTATGTCCGTACCTCTTTTAACTGCAAATAAAGTCGGTGAAGAAGCAAGATTTGTGTATCAGAAGTGCTGCTACTTGGGAACACTCCTTCCATAATGAGCTCGAAATCGTCTTCTTTCGTTCTGCTGCTATTTTCTGATTCTGCAAATGCTTCACCGCAACTGTATACAGTACCTGGACGCGACATCATCATCAGCCAGGGAAGCCATTCCAGTAATACACGTCTTACCTTAAATAATAATCTCGTCTTTTGTTTGCAAAACTAAAAATTTTTTCACTCATTACTACTCAGAAGTTTACATAATTTGATGATTATATTGTGTATTTGAAGATTTTCAAGTGAAAATATGAAAAACAAAATAGATAATGAAAACGTACAAATGGAGTCATAACGTGGCTTTCTGGTGTTCTAAAATGCAAATTCAATACGACAACGGTGAAGACAACGGACGCGGAGACAACCAACATGCAGCAAGAGAAAAACACTCCTCAAGCATTTGGTCTATTATTATTATTTATCATATTACTTATCAGTAATCTTTAATTAATTACTCTTTTTTCGAATAAAAAGTTTCATTTTGGTTGTATTTAAAGCAGTTGAAGAAGAACTGAGCAAACCAATCAATGGCACAGCCTCACTAGTTGGGGGTGTCATTTCTGCTACCATACTTAAGAAGAATACCACTGATAATAAAATAGTGATTTCTGTAAAAAGCATATCAGACATTAATTAATATTTATTAATCTAAATGTTACTGTATAGATTTTTGTATGAAAATAAATTAAAATTTTATGGAAAATTTAAAGCCGCAGAAGATTGCAGCGAGCACATTCTATTTTCATCTGCAACTAAACCTAATGTAACTTTTTCTCCAGCATCTGGTGGCAGTGTGAAACCAAGAACTGTCATTAGTGAGATTAGTAGACTTGGTATTATTAGATTAAAACCTGAAAATTCAGTGAATTTAGTTTCATTTTAGACGCTAGTTTCCACAACTAATAAAGAGTTGCAGATTTAGAAAGTAATAGATATTTGATCAATTTTTTGATTCATTATTTTTAATAAGGAATGCTGATTTTTATTGTTTCACTTTAATTTTACTTTAAAAGATTCAATTTTACTTCTTTTACATTGAACATTTATCAAATTTTGAATTGTATCCCTCAAAATAATAAGTTACAAGAGGTGAAAACTTTGAGGGTTTTATAACTGCATCGATGAGCTTGGAAAAAGTATCAGAATTCGTCAGAAATTCAGCTTTTCAGACACCCTTTTGTTTGGTCTTGCCCATGAAGAAGAATAATAAATATAAATATGAATCTTATCAAGGAAATCAACTTCGTATTTATGATTGATTACATTTGATTACAGTCTGAAATCTATTACATAATTTCGTTCATTAGTATACTTGTGAAAAGGAAGTTGTCAAACTTTAGTTAATCTCACAAACCATAATAAAGTGTTCTACGTCGGATATGCAAATAAAACGTGATTGTTGGGTAGGGTTCCGGGCAGCACACGAATCGTTTTACCTGGCGTACAGCAGGAGTAGCAATTAAATCCCATTCTCCGTTAAGCACATAATCACTGATGTCCATTTGATGAGCTTGAATATTCATGTGTAATGCCCCAAATACTTTTTTCATCAGAAAGCATTTCTTACGCAAAAAATTAGCCAAATGATTCGCAACTTGCGCAAAAAATTATATCACGGTCCAAATTTAAGAAACTTCATCAATGGTCAATGGCAAGTTCGTCATGAAAATTTAACCTTACTTGAATTGTCGTCATCTGCATCAATTTGCAAATCAAGCGCAAAACCATTATGCGTCCATGAGCCAAACTAAATAATCCAATAATAGTTTTAATTTCAATCAAAAATTCATGATGCTTTTCATGCTTTTTAATTTCCAAGGCATTATAACAGAGAAAGATAGCAAAATATTTTCCTTTAATTATTTATTCTTGAATATAAATTTGAATACATATTTTATATGCATACATAAATGTAAGGTGGTAAATAGTCTCTCGATTCAAACAAAATAACACCTTCAAACCGCAAATCTGATCATCGAATGGAAACCAAGTAATATCCAATTTGCAACTAAATTTCAGTATTCCAGGCGGTATCCAGTTAATTTCACCACTACTGTACACTAGTAAATTACTTTTGAAAGTTGAATCAAAGTTGTCGTCAGCACTGTAAGCAAGTGAACAAGTATATTTATGCAAAATTTTCCAAGTATTTTTACTAAACAAAAAATAATATTTTTTTCAAGTTCTATCATATCATTTTAGCAAAATTATATTTTTCTTCTTAATCAGTTTATAAGATTTTGTTCTCCATCTTTTCTAAACAAAACTCAATTAGGTGTAAACTTGATGCTGATATTACCTATTGTACAGCAATATATCCGGCTTCCATATTTGTCCGTCATTTCCGGGAAAGTGTAAATCTTTGATGCCTGCATACTTTTCGGGATCCCATTTCAACTTGTAATCCTCCCAAATCTATGTGCATAAAGCTTGTAATAAATTTAAATTCGATTTGAAGAAATTAGTTTTGAATATTTGCATTCATTAACTGCAATTTAAGACTGATTTTTTTATGGAAAATTTATTTCCAAAAAATGTAAAAGTTGTTGTTAACAAAAAATTTTGCAAAAATTTTTTCTGTGAAGTTCATTTTTGAAAGCAATTTTGACGAAAACATGAAGACTGCTATGAATGGATATAAAATTAACATATCGGATCCACGCGTTGATCTGCACAACTTGATTTTTTTCGTCTACATCGACAATTTGTTGCAGAAAAAGTCGCATTTTGATTACTAATGGAATGCTTGAATTACTCACAGGTCGTTCCAGTGCATTGTAATCAGCAAGTAAGTCAGTGTACAAACGTTTTTCGTCAGTACTGCCATATGCAAATTTTTGAAGATTGGTTGTGAGAAGGATGAAAAAAAGAAAACTTTTGCATTTTGAGATATGAAAAAGTGATTGGAACAGTCTTAGAACTGCTCGGAGAGGCAAATGTTCGGATAGCATCTGAGAATACTCTTAGATTCTACTGATGACAGCAGGTTTTGAGGTGGAAAATAAAATGAAGTAAAAGTATGCCAGATGACAAATGTAAAAAACTGAAAGATTTGGAAAAAATAGTGGACGGTTTGCGAAGTGATCTCAAGATGACTGACTGACTGTGCAAACAAACTAAGTTTAGAGCAGTAAGTCAAGATGATATTCTTAAAGTAATGACAAAAAATGACAGGCTTGAAGTGTGTGGCTTTAATCTTTGAAAAAATCCTTTACATAATATCAATAATTGATTTCTTTCCATTTTCCGATTCATTTTCAATAAGAATGCTCACTTTTATAGCTTCATTTTAATTTCCATTTACCAGATTCATACTCATTTCTCCTACATTGAAAATCCATCAAATTTTGAATTGTACCGCTAAGCTTTAATCATGATTACTATTTCAGACTACTATCATAATCGTTGTATTATTTGTGGCCACGAACTAAGGGATTAATATAGCCTTTAAATCAGCTCAACTGAGTTTTGGAAATTTGCATAAAGTCTTTGGAAAAATTCATGATTTTTTTAATGATTTTTGCATAAAATTGGCTTTGGTGGAGTAGTTTAGAGACAAAAGTATGTTTGAGCAATTAACATTGCATTTCTGTTTTTTGTTTACCTTTTAGAGAGTACTGAAGGCACACATTCCATGTTTAAGAGACAAAGAAGTAATTAAACTTTTGCTGGATATTGCATTATTACTGATTATTACTCACAAAACGGTTAATAATATTTGACTAATTCGTTTAATTTAGATTATTCACAAAAATTAATGCAAATTTTTGAATTCTTTCTGTGAATATTCTCGATTAGTATCATTTCACATTTATGTGAGTATTATCAATTCACTGTGGCTGCGTCTGTCGAAAACTTTCCGACTGCTTAATTAATCTGCTACATTTTCATCGTCATGTTTATCACTGCGTTCATAAAATTATAGCTTATAAAAAGTGGCAAATAGTGGAGACATGCAAAGATAGTGACAATAAACATTACTTTCAATTAATATAATGAGCCGAAATAGCAAAAACGTACAGTTAAGAAGTAATTAGCCAACTACAAATCCAGCTCAGCTCGTTATTTCATGTTTGGGCAATTCGAATTCATTTCTTAGAGAATTTTGCTCATCGAATGAATACTAAATAATCAATTCGTTTTTCTTTGCAACCTTTCCAAAATGCTATTCTGTCACAGCAATACTTACTTATCATAACTTTTGTACAAGATTACATTATCCATTTATACAAATATCCATACACTACTAAAATTTTGGCGTGCCCAACTTATTTTTTCGCACAATTATGCACAACGAATAATGCTAGCAACAGTAAAATGTAAATAGTTGTAATCAAAAGGCGAAAGTTTTGGGCAAAAATACGCTTGATGTTCAATTTCATGGCTCTGGCCAGAAGGACAAGTAAGGAGAACTTCGCAATGGATATTCATGCTTTCTCATCCTTGTATTTACTTCTTTCAGCCAATAGTTCCGCAACAATTGCTCATCATGCGCACCTTCCATACGTTTCATGTAACTTGGCGGAGAAATTTCTTTTGCACGTATTTTACGTGACACTGCCATCGGTTCATCTAACCTATAAAGTACATCACTTGGGTATTTAATATATAATACAAGAATAGTTTATATAATATGTCATGTGCAGCAGGTCGGAGGTTAATCTTCTTTTCTGTCTTCATGATTCTCATGTTGGATTGTGTTCCGACACTCAGTTCTGTCGGTTCCTGAACGCTGGTCGGATGCTTTCATCTGTCCTTCACGGAGCTTTCTTCAACAACCTCACCTGTTTTCCATTTGTTTTCATTTATGATTCCGGACTCAGTTTTTTCCGTTTATCCTCCATTTCCTGCTTGGTATGCGATCAAGTAGTTGACAGCTCAACCGCTTGGCAAGTCGGCAGAGCCGAACAGTATTTTATGTATATAATATATTATTTATCTATTTATGATTATTTAATTAAACCTTCAAACTAGCAACTATTATGAAGAATTATCATTTCATATATTAAATCTTTGCAAGAATTGTGCAATTTTGTGAAGTGTAGTAGAAAAATAATCTAACTATAGAAAAAAGTATCAGTCATGAGATTACGGTATTGCTGTCAAGATAAAAGTTAAAGTAATAATGGGACAAAAAGTACCCATCGCTCAATCGCCAGGTGAAAAATGACCGGACAAAGTGAACGTCGAAGGCAAAGACTAGTAATAGTAAAGTGGATGTCGGACGCATTTCTGAATCAACTGATGGACACACTCGACTTACGGTATTATATCGATATCGCTTTCTTGAATCCCTGTAGTCATTTGATGATCAAGGTTTGGCAATATTAGTAAATAATATGCAAATTTATGCTCGATTCATTCGTTAGTAATCTTAGATATATCCACCGTAAAAAAATTAAGTCATTACTAGGACATAAAAAGTATGAAAATGATTTTTTTCACAGTGCAATATCGTTTATTAAAATATTATAAGGGTATTAAACATGTCTAGAAATTCTTTAGGTGCTCAATCGCGATGTTCTCCAATTTGTGATGCTGTTGTGAAAAATTGCTGAAACTTGAGAATTTTTAATGATTTTTCCAACACTGTTGACGACTATTGAGTGGAAATAAATGAATTCATTTTAGAAGTCACTTTGTTTTTTTGTGAGGTAAAAATTGATAAGAGTCAAGTTTACTTTAGAATTGAGTGAAAATAAATTTGTACAGTGAATGGAGTACTTAGTGCACATCACGTGAAAACTTTAGTATGAAGCTAAATATACAACAATATTTTACTGATAGTGCATAAAATTAAAGTCAACGTGATTTGATTACGTTGACTGAGCTTGAAAATAATATGAATTACCGAAAATTGGCATGAAAATGCACAATAGTATTAATTTATTCACGTCAAATAATATAAAAAAAAGAAGTGAAATTATAATTTAAAAGGAAATTTTGCAAATTGCTTTTCACAAGTAACAAAAAACCAGAGCACAATTCCACGACCGGTGCTTTACGTTAAAATGCACTAGCATCTGAAAACTCGAGCGAGAACACTGAACTTCTTACTGAATGATCAGTACTCAGTCTGTTTATAATGATAATATAATTATTTTTAGGGCAGGAAAATGCGATTACTTGTCAGCAAGATAACTAATTTCCCTTACTCCCTTACTCCATTATATTCGTAATATTTGCAATAACTTTGTGTTGCTTATGATATTTGAGTTAGTACCATTCCATATTGAAGTAAAGTTTTAATATGTCGAATGAAAGAATTATTTATTGTGTGGAATCTTTTCAGATTACTGACTGATATTCGTGATGGCAACAAATTACTTACAAACTATGAAGCCATTTAAAATACTTAAGACCGTTGTGAGTCAACAAAAAGTATTCACATGCAAAAACTTAAACGAAGAGATCTTGTAGTAATTAACAAATAATTTTTTGAGTAAAAAGTTAGACTTATTATTGGAAGAAAAAATTATGCTCTTCTGTTATTTTATGGTGTTCGATAATCACTACTCGTGTTGTTCACAAAAACACTGACTTGCAAGACAAATTTCGAAAAGTTTACGTGGAATAGTTTGATAAAATAATTTTTTAAAAATACGTACAGTACCGTTAGTGATAATTCAACACTATTAGCGATGAAGGATGAGTTTCCGAAGATTGCTTCAACTACAGCCAATGCCAAAGAGGCAAATAATAAAGGAGAAAAGTAGCACTATTGAATTTAGCCTAATTATAATTTAAAAATGCTTGCTTAAGATTCACAAAGTTCTGCTTTTATTGGAAGCAATTTCGTAAAAATAAATAAGTTGTCGTGAAAAATAACAAAAAGATTTAGTAAAATAAATATATTTTGTAGTAATCTTTCATAATTTACTGAAAAAAATTGAGAAAATTATGCAAAATTTTTAGAATAATGAAAGGTAATATGAAATGAAAGAGTGCCAAGAATAATTACTCACTAAATTGTTTGAGAATTGAGTATTACATGTACTTCAATTCAAGAATACTGCAGACTAAAATTCAAAATTCAAAGAAAATAACGCAAGCTCAGAATGAATTTAATTTTTCAGTGAGATATATCTTTTTTTTAGTAACGTTCAGTAAGCAATTATTTTTGGCATTACATTAGAAATAGAAAAAGGAGACTATTTTGAAGTTAGCCATTCCAATAGGAAATCAAGCAAATAAATGAAATATCATAGAAGAAATTTGTCAAGAATAAACCACTTGAATCCATTGAGAGCTGCATAAAACAAGCAAAAATGTCTTCACGTGATGACGTGAAACTTAAATGTGAAAGTTATTGGGATAATAAGATAGTACTACATGTTTGCAATTATTCTAGTCATGAATTTGGTGGTGAAAGTTTAAATTACAATATCATTTTGGGAAAACTTGTTGGACTTTGAAGAAATCTTCAAATCAATAACTAGAAATTTCCAACTCTGGTATCAGAAATCTTAGAATTGATTTCATTTATTTTTGATTGTATTTGAAAGTTGAGTTCAAATTGTTTTGCTGATTTTTTTTGAAGTTTAGTCGAAAGTGATTTGAAATAATGTGATTGTGATTTACAGTATCAATAATGATTTCTCTAAGCGAACAAAAAACAACGTAGAAAGAAACAAAACTTAAGCGATTAATTATTCATTAGAGACATTGATAGTTTGTTTTTTATTCAAATTAATGTGAGTTTAATGAATTATCGTGCCCATTACGTTCTTTTAGTTTCTACTACTTCCCATTAAAAAGTCAGTACTTAGTTTTTGGCATTAGCAGAGCTGAAAATTTTATTGTTAAGAAAGTACTTCTTTAATCCTTACATCAGATGACAATGAACAAATGACTCCCATAATAGACACTGTACCACTGGAAATCACGTGCTTATTTACAAAATTCGTTTACTTGCCTTCGTGCAATTAAATCATTTTTTGTATTTATGCGGATTAAAATAAAACACGAAGAAGAACTGATGGTACGAAAACAAGTCAAGAAGTAAAGAAATGTAACTTTATTTCATTTGTCCTCCAAATATCCTTCAGGATAATTTTATCTCTTTTAAAATTAATAAAAGAACTAAAATTGGATGTTTAAGCAATTTTACTGTTTGCCGAACTGAAAAGAAATTTAAAATAAGCAAAGAATTAGTCCTTGGGCCAAAACAAAACAGCAACTCATTATTAAAGATTGATAACTCATATCTTTAATATTTTCAATATGGCAAAAAAATGCGAGTAAAATTAAAAGGCTTTATTGCACTGAATCTTTCGAGAAGTGAATCTTTTTCAGTTCTGATGTAATTCTGAAACTTTAACTTTTGAAGTTTGTTCGCAAAAACACAGTTTATGTAAACTATTCCAAAATTACCTCTAAAATGATAAAATATTTTAGGTGATTCCACAAAGCACGGTTAGTGTTTAAAAAGTAATGTTAATTTTGGAAAAAAACCATGCGTAAAATACAAAATGAAATGAAATGACTTGATTAACTTTTGGGAATTAGAGCACTCTGAAAATGCAAATTTTTTCACCCGCAAACAAAAATACGAGTAGTTATGACAACGAGAAATATCGGGTTAGCATGCCGGGAAGGAAACGAAAGAGAATGACTGGAGTGGCTGAGGTGTTCCTTTCCAGTAGTTTGGAGGTTAATCTTCTATTCTGCCTTCTTCATTCTCGCCTTGAATCGTGTTCCAACACTCTCGCTGTACGGTATCCAGACCTGATGATTCCGGTATATTGATTGAGTGCTTCCTCATATCCGTCACCGAGCTTTTCTCTGCAACCTTGCCTGCTTTCCAGTTGTTTTGATTGATGATTTTAATCTCAATTTTTCGCGTTTTTTCTGTTTATCCTCCATTTCCTGCTTTGTGATCGATCAGCCAGCAACTCAACCGCTCGGAAACTTGATTGGACACTTTATATATCTTTATACTGTTATATATATATGAGATGGATACATAGATGGATAGATAACTGATGGCTGCCTGAGAATTGCTCGGTAAAATAGTTTCGAAGCATTCGATACAATCACGAAGACGAAAGGAAATGTTGTCTTTAGTTGTAAGGCATTTCGATCGAGCAGCACGCAAAGCTCTCCCAAGTAATGACCAACAAAAAGTGCAGTAAAGATGCAACAGAGATAGTTCCAACTTCCTGCTGCTTCATCCGAAATAGCTGGGACGCATTAAAGAAGTAGGTACGGATATGAGATCCGGATATGAGATCTTCTCAGACTTAGATTGAGTCACTGCTGTCTACTCAAGAAATGACGTCTTTGCTTGGATCCACAAACAAAATGATTTCCTCACAGTCAGTAAATCAGCAAAGGTCGAGAGTAGAAAGTTGCATGTTAGAGGATATGTCATAAGGTCCACCGCAAATCAACCTGAGAACTTATAAACTGTGCCTTGTCATATCTTCGAAATTTTGGAAGCTAATAATAAATTAATTTTATGTATGAAACTAATCCAGGCACATTGTTTAGTATAAAAATAACAAAAATTTACACTTCTAGTTGACCACTAAATCTAAGCTTTTTATAGCACATCTGCAGCTGCACAAGAATTGCATAGTTCTGTCCACGTAAACTAAACTCACTTCACCACGTGACTTACTCTACTTCATTAAACCTCTCATAAAAGCCTTATCGTTAAACTACTTGAACAATGTGGCACAGCACTTCCAAATAATTACGTGACCTAATGAAGGTTATGCCAGTTTTTTGATCATATTGGCGATGTATTATTTGATATCATAGCCTCGTCTGCTGATTGCAAACTGATTAGCAGAGAAAAGTATGCACAATCAATCCAGTTCCCCGTATCTAATCACTGTTGATGGAAAACGAACCACTTCTTACTATCCCTGACAACACGTCAGTAGATGCACGGTGACAGCAAGTAACGGACCGCACTGCATTTATTAAAAAGAAGCATTATCGCTCGACAGCTTCGAGAAATTTTTTTTGAAGTTGACGTAAGCTGGAATTGCGTTGTTTCTGCTTACTTTGCTTTACTTAGTTTTTTATAACGTGAGACGATTTAAATTCCTGTCATGAGTTAAGGCAAGTCATGAGAATATGTATAACTGTATAAAATAGCTTTCATTTCATTTTTTTAAATCGTAAAAACTTGAGTTTTGATTGTTATCTTTGAGAATTACTTGCAATAATAGTGAAGTTTAGGGGAAATATAGTTATTACTTGGATATATTCGGAATTAATTCCAATTCGGCTTGATTAAAATATAGTGTGCAGAGATATAAATGGATGATAATAATGTCAGTATATATTGCTTCTTGGCTCACCTCTTTCTCACTCTTATTTTGATGATGCGAACTATAGTTCTTATTTTAAGCATACGCTACTATCAGATGCTTCAATGATATATGTAGAGTAAATGCAAGAAACTGAAGACTATTCTGATAATTCAAGTGTGGGAAGTGCTTTGGATTGCAAGAATACTGTCAGTGAAAGCCATAAAGCGTTAGTTTTTCAATTTGTCAATCCAAATTTTCTTCTCTTTGTAAGCTAGAACAACTTTCTAGAAACAAAGCAGAAATAATTTCATAATGCTCTTTACGTTTTATGGAAATAACTTTTCTCTTTTTCCAGGACATTATGTATTGACTTGGGAGATGAGCAACAGGCTAGAATGATTTGTAAAACTTTGTCAGTGGACGAGGAACCATCTAGAAGCACTGCCGTGCGGACTTATTCGGTGCAGGGACATCACTTGATCGTGTAAGCAAGCATATTCAGTTTTAATCTGCATTAAAAGATTATAAAATATCAATTCATCGTGAAATTTTTTTTAGTAATATCGCAAGCTCTGACGTGAAATATCTTCAAAAATCAATTGATAACTTATTTGATATGTGTTGGTTAGCTAGGCAGACTATCGAACAAGTAACGCAGTATCGTTTGAAAATTCGGGATGATGCTAATGAATACAGTCAATGAAGACAAAAATATTTAAAAATATCAGAGCAAAGGATTCATCTTGTTATGCTCAGATTGCATGAAATGATCTCATTCTTTCGTAAAATGGGCTTCTTTGCTGTTTTTGGATTTTCTTTATTGATGTGACTACCATGTACTTTTGCATGACCATTGCTGCTTAAAATTTCTGAGGCATTTCAAAATGTTGCTTAAATTGTGTGCTGATCCAAATATCAGTATTGTTGTTATTAATTACAAATATAATTGTATTCATTTTTAATGTTTCACTACAAAAGTGCATTCTTTGCAATCTACATACTTAACAGGTGGCATGAGCATTGCAATGATTCAATAAAATGTTTTTTATTCCAATATAAATAGTAAATATTAAATTCTCGAGTCCAGATGCAGATCGTAGTAAGCATTTTTCGTTAAAGTGTGCTGTTAAATTAATTGGTTGAATATGTGGGTGAGGTAATTTATTTAGTTTTCTGATGTTTTGTTAGGTAATAAATATGGAGGTTTTTATTATGTACTTGATATTTAATGAGGTTAATTTTCGTTACCTGTTGCTCATATTTAGTTACTAGACTAAAATAGAAGCAGTAAGGGCTTCAGCAAAATATGGGATTACAGGGCTAAATATATTGCAGGTAAGAAAAAATCTGGAATGTTCAAGGGATTGAAGTCGAAGTTAGAAGATGAAGCAAAAAAGTTGCAGGCAACTGTATCACAGTACGGTGAAAATCTTGCTCAACAAGTGCGGTCCGGCATGGTTAGTTCTTGTCAATTTCCCATCTCTGGGTTGTACATTAGATTATTTTCTTATCAGAAAATGATTTGTGAATTATTTATGAACGAATTTGTCAAGAAATGAATTGATGCTCATGTATTTAAAATTTCTCTGAACTACAAAATTATTGTTAAGAGTGAGACTGGGAATGATGCAAGTGGACATACTCGGCATTTATTTAGCAGCAGTAGTACTTTGAGAAATTCGCTGACACCTTCTCCAAATCTTTATAGTGATGAATCTGAAAGAGGTTATGATTCATCAAAACCGGTAATTTTTTTTGTTGCTTTTTTTGTATTTTTCTTTTAAAAGCTGATTTAATAAAAATTTCGGAGATTTCAGCAAAATCCTAATAGTTCAGCTATGATGCAAGAAGTTCCAGAACAGGACTTGCTCAGTTGGTCACGGAAACGAAGCAATTCTATCGAAAGTGAAAGGTTCATTATCATTCAGTTCTAGGATATATTTCTAACATAAAATCAGGAAAAACATTTGAAAGTTATATGACAGTTAATGATGTGAAAATAAAATGTTCTTTCCAAAGCGTTTTTCATACAATTACTTTTTAATCTTCTCTTAATTAATGTTTGTAGCATCAATCTTGAAATTACTATTCAGTTTTGTATAAAATTATTCTAGTTCGTTGGGTAATTTGTTTTCTGCTATGCCTGGGATGTTAAATTTTGGACATCGACTTAATACGATTACATCTGATATAGAAAGTGAAAGTGCTGCCACGTCATCTCAGTTTCAGAGTGCTTCAAAAGAACAGGTTTTTAATACGGAATAGTCTGCTTCGTAAGAAATTCAAAAAATTATGTAAATTACGTCAGATTATTGATAGATTATTTGGTGTGAACTGAATTCTTTCGCTTTTAGATTTCAACTGTTCTTCATAAATTACAAGGCCGTGCAGCGAATTACAAAGATAAATATCGAAAGCTTGTACATATGTACAACGATTTAGTGCGAGATAGTGAGAAATACCAGGCAAGACTATTTATAGTTTACATTTGCTGGAATAACAACTTTTAACATGTCTTCGAGTTTATGAAAAAACTGAAATTTTGTTCATTATTTCTTTTTTATTTTTATTTTTCACAGTACAAGGATTTATGTGTCCTTAATAACATTAAGAAAGAGATAAAATATAATCTTCAAGCAAGTATTTATTCAAAGAGACAGGATGAGAAATATCTGCTTTCACTAAACTTAAAACAACTGTTTTGTTACAGTCAGTTCTGGCTACTACACAAGATAAAGCTCTGAATCGAATTGAGAGCTTACGGCAGAAAAATCGGGAATTGATGGAAAAGATTCAAGAATACGAGTTGGATACAGAAAAGGGGGTATAAAATATCACATCACAATTGACTGCAGAGTTGAGGAATAAGGCAAAGAGCAAGAAAATGTCTCTTCATGTCTTAGTGGATTTCAATCTAGTCAAACTTAGATTACAAAATTTTCCTGTTAATGATATTTTCTTCTTTATACAGGAAGCTCCAAGAAAAGAAGTGCAGGAAAAGGGGAAAGTGGCGAAATTACAGGAAATGCTTGAAAAATGTCATATAAATATCAAAGAAAATGAGGAAAGAATTTCGCAACTTACGGAAGAAAATCAAAAACTGAAAAAAAGTCTTGAAACATCTTATGGTGAAGTGAGTTGATGTATTTGTTTCGTCTTATTTTTGCCCGGTTTTTCCTCCCAATATTTGTAAAGAAATTATTTATTCTGCTGTTAAAGTGAGTTAGAAATAAATATGGATGATATATTATTTAAGCAAGGAATCAGTGACCTGGCAGTCCAGCGAATGAGTGCTGAGTGGAAAAGTCGAATGGATTGTCTAAATGAAGAATGGACTGAACGTCTTCGAAACTGTGAAGAAGCGTCAGTTACTACTTTATATAGTCCTTCATTTAGAAGGTGTGGGATAAATTATTCAAAACATTGGTCAGTCATGTTGAATTTTTCAGTGGCACACTAGCTATAGCCAAAGTTAAAGCGGAAATGCATAAAGCATTAGATGAAAAAGATATTGAACTACAAGCAGCTCGCGCCAAATCAAAAATGTTAGAAACAAATGGTATTTTTACATTCTATAATTGCTAATTTTTATTTTTCCGTTCATTTCAGAAAATTTTATCATGCATCTATGTAATTTGGTTCATAGTTCTGAAGGCAAGAAGTTCAGCGGCTTATCATGTTAATCATTTTTCTAGCTATGTGTGTTTTTAAGAGATTTTTAATTTTTGTTTAACGACGTTTTCCAAAATTGCTGTGTTGTTTAAAATTTATTTGAAGTTTTCTTATAACAGGATTAGAAGTTCTGAAGCATATTGATGAGTTGAAAGCAACTGTTGACGCATTGGAAAACGAGAAAGCAGATATGGTAGAAAAATTATCAGAAGCTAAACAACAAGGTGTTAAAGCGGTTCGTTGTGAGGAAGAGGAAAAGCGTGAGGAACTCATAAAAGAAATGGAAAAGAAGCGAGCTACAGAAAGAGAAGAAGATGAGCGACGTTTTCAGGAATTGATTAAGACAAATGTATATTTGGTTTATTTTACTACTATTCTTAAGGTAAAGATTATTGCTTCATGGGATAAATAAAGGTTATTATTTGTCCTGATTTTTGTAGGATGCGTTCTGGGCATCCAAATTCAGAGAACAAGAAGAACAAATGCAGTTGGCCATAGAAGAACGAGAAATGCAAAAAGTAGCTGCTGTTATGGAACATGATCGAAGAAACGATGATCTAGGATTACAAGTAGAAAAACTCACTGCGGTTAGCACTGCAGATTGTATTGCTAATTAATATTGAACATATCGATTTTCATCATTTCTCAATTTCATTGTATTCCGATTCGGGTGTGTAAGGAATCGTTTCATATTCAATGTATTAGCATAATAAAAATAATAGTGAGGGAAAATAACGTAATGATTGAAAATATGTAGGAAAAACTGCATTTGCAATCAGTTCTGGATAACATGAAGGAAAGGCATCGGCAGCAAATGGATGAGCTCTGCGTTTCTATTGAGGCAAATAAAGAACGCCATCAGCAAACATGTATTAAAATGACTAAGAAGCAAGAACAACTTGTGGCTTCACTCCAAAAAGTGAGATGCCACTGGAATTCAGTTTATTTCCAGAGATGTTTTCCTTGATTTGCAGAGATTTTTTCCTTTATTATACTTTAGGATCTTGAGTTAACTACAGAATCAAATAAGTTACTCAAGGAGCAATTTGAAGAGTTCAAGAGAAGTAAGGCAGAAAGAGCCAAAGAATTTGAAGATCGAAATGGTGAACTCTTAGCTGATTTAACTCAGAAACAAAAGATTTTGGATCAAATAGAGGTTAAAAATTTGTTCAAATATTGTATACTTACCAATTATTGCAACTGATTCTTCGCTAAGTTTTTTATTACGAAAAGTTGAATGTTTTAAAATTTTTTATAAAAAAAATTTTGAGATGTAGGCTTAATTGTACTAATAATATGTTATAATGACAACATGCTACTAAATTTAGGATAATATATTTGGGAAAAAACTACATTGCTTTTGTTTCATCGAATATTTTTGACTTATAACGGTTTTTTCCTCCATTACATCACAAGGTGTTTTCAGGAGAAACATAAAACTGAAGTAGATACACTTCATGAAAGCATATCAGCAATGAAAGAGAGCCACGAAGAAATTTTGAGTGAGAATATTATTATGAAAGAGAAATTGACTAAGACTAGTTTAGAGCTGCAAGAGTGGGAAAAAAAAATAATCGAATTGAACCAAAGGTTATCTTTTTGATTTTTTAAATTCATTAATGTTTAAATGAAAGATATGTCATTCTAAAATCTCTTCATTTGTAGGTGGCATTTAGTTCTATTTAGGACAAAGTTATTCCTAGAAACTAAATAGTTCTACATGGATTGAAACATTCAAGCAGTACTCTGATTATTATTTGTTTTTACAACAATATTGAAAGACTTTTTTTTTGTGAAATATGTTCTATAAATTTGCATTTTTTTAAAATGTAGTTTATTTTGTGGAACCTCTTATTACAAGGATTGATTGGGGCGTTTTGTGATTTATTCGATCTCATCATTTTAATATGCAAATTTTTATAATCAAAAGGATTGTTTATATAGTGTTTTTAATAAATCATTCTTTATTGAATGGTGCAATG
Organism: Thelazia callipaeda; assembly: GCA_900618365.1. NCBI lineage: Eukaryota > Metazoa > Nematoda > Chromadorea > Rhabditida > Thelaziidae > Thelazia > Thelazia callipaeda. Next base: position 29,930 of record UYYF01004761.1, read on the forward strand.
GATGCATTGTGCTGTTTTCATCTAGAAACTTTTGAAAGGTACTTGAGTATCATTGTCAGGTGTAGTCTCAATACTTATGCATTATGAATTAGTTCCTGGCTTAATCAAATGCAAATATTTAAAAGGAGTGTCACATCATCTTCCTTGTATTTTTTTTCAGATTCTCGATCAGAGAGAAGGAGGTGAAAGAGCTTAATGAAATTTTAGAACAGAAGGCAGCAACAATTATGAATCTCGAGTCGGAAAAAGAAATTCTTCGATCTGAGCTAGCTTCAACACGGGAATTTTCAAAAATTCATCAACATTTACAGGTTGGCATTCGTTCAAAGTATTTATGTTTTTATTTTGATTATCAACTCTAATTTTTTCTTAGTAATAGTATAGATATCTCTCTTCGACTATCAGCACCGGTTTTTTTTTTTTTTTTTTT
>UYYF01004762.1:940-35130 GCA_900618365.1 Thelazia callipaeda
CACAATGAGGTTCCTATGTACCCATTAGGAATCTGCTAAAAGTATGATCTTAAAGCATCCCCACGCATGTGGTGCTATTCTGTTCAAGAAGTTGTCGCTAATGAAAACGCGGAAATTAGAGGCGATACGCTATCAAGAACTGCAATTAGAATAAGGGCAGATCGAACGGAAATTCTGGTGTGCGACAAGAAGCGACGTGAAGTAATCTTGATTAAGGTTGGCATTACTAGTCAGGAGAGGTTGACAGCAGTCGAGACGGAGAAGAAGCGAAAATATGACCTACTTGCTAATAAGCTTCGGTCAGAGGTGAAATGAAGAATGCAGGACGAAAATAATTCCGTATGTCATGATTTGGATTGTAACGAATTCCACAAACGCTGTGCGAAGGAGATTAGTATATCAGACCACGTCGAGGCATACATCCAATCGATAGTTCTCAACAAGACGCTCGAAAGCATCTCCTTCGACAGTCGATATGGATTCCACGAGGAGGAAGCGAGAACGATAAGTACAACAAATCTGAGCGCGAGACAAGTACTGCCAGAGTGCCAGAATGCGATCCAGTGCCAGAATAAATAAAATGAAAATTAAAACTGAGCTCCATGTTTTATTTTATTTTGTCTTTCATTATAAATATTTATGTTATTGAAAAAAGAGACCAACTCGAGAAATTTGGCAAGCATTGCAGCACTACATGGACTCCATGACCAAGGATGAGTATTGTATTCAAGTGTTGGTGCCATTATATGATAATTATGCTTATTAAGAGCCATGTAGCGACCGCATTTACGTTCATCGTCGTGAGGGATATTGAAACTGAAATAGCACTTATACTTGAAACATTCATAAATAAAGAAATTTTAGAGAAATTTAGGTTATCTGGGCAATAAGCTTTTTCATATCAGAAAACACTAATTAGAGAAATAAGGTATTAAAAATATGTTTGACTTCTACTATGCTTTAGCTGGAAAAAATAAATTAAATTCTGCTTCTTAAATAGCAGTCTACTATATAACTTAATGCAGAGACGATGATTCCCATTATTTTTACTGTAACCTGATATCACGCAAATAAATGTTGCAAAAGTATCAAAATTAAACAAAATGTAAATCATATCAAATGTATTTGGTCTTGTAGGTAAAAGCTTACATATGTCCTAATTCGTGAGTTATTGTAAATGCAGCTGATAAACCGTTATCTTCAATGATAGCACAACTTCGCAATGAATCACACATAGTGCCTAATTCAGCAAGACCCAACGTATCACATTTTCCTGGTGCTCTGATATAAAATTTATAAGCAAATTTTTTATGTATAACATCAATTTTTGTATAATAGGAACTCAGTCGCTCAATGTTGTGTAGATAGGTGGTGAAAAAATAAAATGAAATGAATGAAAGTAATTTCGATTTTGAACCAGGAAGACAACATGAGAAAAAACTGCAGTGTTGATTTAGAATTAAGATGGAAACTGCAAAACTGTAACGTGAGCAAAATATTGATCAGGTAATCAAACATAATAATTTGTAACACTGATAACCTGCATATGTCATGCCGAGTGAGAAGAATGGCTACATCATGATGGTTTGGTGCATCATCATTTTTATCATTATATGCTTCTTGCCAGCGACAAAATTGTTGCAGTGTATCTTGAGCATTTTCACTAATATGCGGTCCTGCCTGAAGATACTAATAATTTTTTATGTGATATGTTTTCATCTTGCACTCAGCATAAGCAATATAATTCGATAATAAGTAATAATATTAATAAAGAGCAGCGATCAATTTCACTTTATAAAGTTCTTTAGAAGATATATGCAGAAAAATATGATCACTACTCATTTATGCACAAATATATAATGCATTTGAATTTTGCAGAATACATTTTTTTTTTGAATTAAACTGCTAAAAATTGCATGTTTCATTTAGTTTTTATACTAATATGAAGAAATTGTTAGGACATCATTTTTAATGATTTCTAGCAATTATCAAAGTTACTAATATCATGATAAAACTATATCAATGCATTTTTTTTCAAATTGTTAATAGGACTTAAAGACGAGAATTGCTTTTTCATACTAGTTTTTACAAATTTTTAAATCATACCGCCTCATGTTTTAATACAATTAAGCGTGTCACGATAATATTTATTGCAGCACGTAAACTTGGATGGCGATAAATAGAAGCTACCTTAAATAGAAAAAGCAGCCCATTAAGTTCAAGTTATCACTCTGCTTTCTTATTGTTAATATTTATAATGTTAAACACAAATATTGAAATATAATCGAATCAGTATGAAATAATCAAAACTCCAAATATTTACTTTCGATTACACAATTATATATACTCATTGTTAAACTGTTTTTAAGTAAATAAAACGATTCCATCAAAGGATATTATTTTATTTCCAACTATCACTTTTTTTCACACCAACTTTTTTACTTCTGATAAATAAATTCAAATCTAATGAAAAGTAACAAACCGTAGAAAATAATGTAAGCACGTAATTTTCAAGATTATTTTGATGATAAAGAAGCATTTTGTTGTCGGCAACAACAAGTACCTCAACATAATGATCCCAGGAATTGGCTGAACGTCGAGATCGAGAAAACCAGCTATCTGCATATATATCTTTCAAATAGTACCTAATTTTTCATTAAAAACATTTGAACATAAAAACAAAAATGACGGAAAACAATTCGGAATTCTGCACAATATGTTCATAAATTTGCAAGTTTCAAAAAAATAAAGATCAAAAACAAAAATAACATACATCTGAATTTGATTATTCCGAAACAATTCGTTTTTTACACTGAGTCAAATTTTTTATCTGATAAAATTTTTCATTCATTTCTGTTACTCATTTACTGTAATAAAATAAAATAGTCAACCTCTGGGTGTTTTCAGTAAATTTTTGAATGAAATCAGATGTTTACGTAGCCTTCCATTACATTCGGCTTATTAATTTGAAAGAATTCATTAAAGTATATTAACAAACAGACCATGAAATAGGTTGCTGCGATTTTGTGCTTTATCTAGATTTTTTCTCTAACTTTTTCCAGAAGAATAATTTTGCTTTCTTTTCACTTGCAAAAATCAATACTGCATAAAAGATCAGGCTAATTTCAGTCTACTTTAATTTCTGAATCAGTAAAGTTTTTCGAGTTCAGTTGTTTGCGGTTAAAAGTGTCACAACAGTGCCATTTGTTGGCTCAGATATCATCTCATTTAAAGTCTTTGGCTATTTGTTATAAGTTTTTAAATTTTCCAGAAGATTTTCGGTAATTCATCAACAAGCAATTTACTTCATTAAATAATTCAGTTTTTGCAACATTATTGTCAATTAATTTTCTTTTTGAAAAATCGTTATTTTAAAAATTTTTTTGCAATACAAACAAAAAATAATGATAATTGCAAATGCCAATAACAAAATTATGTAAGAAATATTCAGTCTAAGCTCGAAAAATTAATGAATTCACAATTTTTTATAAAGTTCGCTTTTGTGGCTAAATATATCAATATATTTCACAATTCATTTGAGAAGAATTTGTAATTCGTTATATTTTTCAGTCACTGACTGAATTTCTAGCTTACCACATACTTTTGCAAAATAGAATTCAAGCAATAATTTATCGTTCTTTTTCACCACATTACATGCTTTTACTTGTTCAAATTTAACGATTTAATACTAATCAGATAGATGTTAAACGAAAATAAACGTCTTTTCTGTAATACCATGAAAAATCTGCAAAACATCTAAATAAACTTCATGCAAAGTACGTCAATATAATCACCTATCTTTTCTCTATGTCAATACTGATGCACTTCACAAGCGTTAATCACACTTAGAACGTCTGATTATGGAAACTTTATTGCAAATCACTCATTTTTTATTGAATGATAGTTATTTATTCTATCAGTAGTGATGAAGAATTTTTTAAAAACTTTATAAAAGTTCAATGTAATAAGATTAACTGCCAATGTGATGGAATACTTTGGGGTACTGCCAGGCACCAACACCTTTATTATAGAAAGTGTAATATGACATTAACTAGTTGTGCTCTGAGTAAAAGGATTCCAATATTCCATTGTATATTACGACAAGGTTAATGCCTTCCAACATTATCAGTAATTATCAGAAAATCAGACATATTGAAAAGCAGACTGATTTTTAAGCAATACCATTTCCTATGGTATTTAAGAATAGGAAAACTTATAAACTGTAGAAATGATCCCTGATAATATTTCAACAGGTTTTTCGAATTTAAAGCAAGATAAATTAGACATTTAAAATTGAGCCTTTGGAGATAAATTGCGGTTGGAAAATTATGTCACTGTAGAAAAATTCAAGCTGAACAGAATATATCATGAATCAACTGATATCTTGCAATACCTTCGAACAATTTGAACTATTTTTGCAACAAGTTTTATTTGACTATAACAGTTTTTGAGGATTCAGAAACAAACCGTACTAATAAAGTCTCAATACCTTATTTGAAAAAAAATTATTATCCTTCATAAAGTAAATGTAATTCTTGCTGTTGAAATGAAAATCCAAAGTTATCGTTCAAATTTTTTGACATTTTTTTTTCAATTTTCATAATAAAACATACCAATGGTGTCGATATTCGGAACAAATGGAGTTGTATAATAGGCAGTGTTATTGTCACTTTCGATATATTCGTCACTTATATGATAAGTGGCATGATTATCACCATTGGCAGAATTATGATTATCAGTATTATCATCATTATAATCATTACTATTATTATTTGTTGAATATAAAGCAGCAGCAGCGGCAGCAGCAATGGTTAGAGAAGGAGTAGTAGTAATAATGCCAGAAGAACTTGGGGAACCATATTTGTGGAATGAATGAGATCGGGATTTGTATACAATATGAGCTCTGGACGATGAAGCTTTTCGTGGCTTCTTAAAATCATCTTTCACCGGTTCTATGAGATATGTTCCATCTGGTAATGCAAGTGTGCCAAACTGAAAAGCATAGTAATTTTTAAAATTAAAAGAAGCTGTTTCAAAACTGAACAAAAATTTGTAAATGAGAAATGGTTAATTTGATACTTAACATGTGTACTTATATGATAGGAATCCAAAATTTCTTTAATAGTTTAGTATTAAGTCAAAACAGAGCGATAGCTGTTAAACAAAACAGTAATATAACTATTTATTACCAGCCCTCCTTTGATGTCGCATAAGTTGACAATCGACGATTCAGTAGCTCCTTCAACATGAGCGCTGTAAAGACAATCAGGTACGAATCTAGACATCCGTGCATGCATTGCATCAGGTGAATCAATGAATTGTACAATAGGCTGTATCCGATTGTTTTCCAACACCGATAACGATCTACACTCAATACGAGCAATGATGAGCAAAAAAATTTCCCAGATAATACTTGTTATAACACTTCAGTATTGTAAGATAGAAATCATTGATTACCAATTCATTTAAGACAAAAACTATTAGGGAATTGTTTTTGCAGTGAAAAAAGAAAAAAATTACTGAGACTGAAAACAATAAAATTTAGACTTGTTATGAGGTTGGGGTAATTGCTTCCAGCGCATAAGATGAATGCGTAGTTCGCTTTTAGGCATTTGATCACCGGTATCCTGACGTAAACGGAAAAAACATGTAAGACCACAATCTCGTGCCAATCCACGTACCCCATGCCACTTGGCATCGCCCCATGCGGAGCGGCGTCGTCTTGTTTGATGCCGATTGATGTACCATATTTCGCCATCGCTTAACTTTCCATCTGTATATTGTCATTTCAGTAAGTTATTATTGTTTGTTTTATTGTTTTATAAAATGAAGGTATCAATTTTGAAATAACTTGTATATGTGAGTGTTACCATTGCTATTATTTATTGTTGCTTAATGAGTAAAAAATTTTCTTTATGACACAAATTGTGCTGAATAACTACTACTTGAACAAGCGTTTGATGTATCAACTATAAAGTCTGACAGCTGTAATCGAAGAACTTGGAATGAAATATTGTTGAGGAAATTATTATTTGCAAACAATAGATTCTAACAAAAATAAGTTAGAGTAAACATTCATTTTTTGTTGATCGTGAATTCCTGTAAACTTTGCCAAAGAGCAGGAAAAAAGTATGCACTTAAACATCGCATTAGAATTTTTTACGAATCTAAGCAAAAATTTCGCATTTACTGCAATAAAAAAAAAATCCAGGCATTTCAACCATTTTAAACATGGATCATGGACTTTTTAACGGTCTATTCGTATAGTACTTTTGAAGATTTTTCAGTATGTTCCATCATCTTTGTTTCCACGATTATATTACACTCCGATGCTCTTGTTCATTAATTATTGTACAGACGTTAAACTGTTCGCAATAAGTGTGAATGAGCGTTCCACTCCTTTTGTGTATGAAAATTTCAAGAGGAATCGATAAAAAAATATGAGTGATCGTGAAGACGAATCTAAATGGAAACTAAGTAAATGAATGACTAAGTTAAACATCCGTTGGTTTGTAAACTGTCAAATAATAAGAGCAAATGTTTGCAGATAATTTAGAAGTAAATAAGAAGAGGGGAAATATTGAGTAGTTAGACGGGATTAAAGTACGATTTTATTTCTGTCATACAAAATTCCATAGACTTCCTGTCTTAAGAAGTGAAAAATGAAGGAAGCAAAAAATCAAGCCAGACAGTGAATAGATTTTTCCCTCATGAGTAGGAGCGCCTTAACGTCTACATTTTTATGCAGCAACTTCGATCTTTCTTCTCATGTTGCAATTTTCCATTTTGATGATTTAAAATTTAAAAGCATTTTTGAATATGCTACAGGTCAATTCCGAAGCGAATTTTGGTAAATTCATTTGTAAGAGTATTACAAAGTTTGAGGTTAGAAAAAAGGAAAAAAACAAAAACTTGAACATTCAAAGTTTGAAGCAAAAATCAAACTAATATTTTATCAAAATTCAAAAGCAATATCTTTCTCTAAAAATTATTTGTGATGTCATAAGACTAAAATTTAATAATTTATAGCCAGTTATTTTTATAATTCAGTGTGCATTTCGTCGTTGATAATAAGAAAAATAAGTTGGTTTTCAGTGCTAATTAAATAGCAGAAAGAGGCGGGAAAAATGAATAGTAACAGAAGGAAAATTGATTTAAAAAAAAGTGTGATCAACCAGACTTTTTTTAGCTTTGCTATGCAGCTGAAGAAGCGAGACCATGATGCGAGTAGATTGGACAGGATGGAAGGAATAAAACAGCAGTGGTTCATCAAAAAAGGATGTGAAAAAAGTGGAGCAAAAAGAATGTTGAGGCGAAGAAATGTAGTGCAGTTTGAAAGCTGAGTGATTATCTTCTACAGCAATCGCACAAGAACAGAAATGAAAAAACTTCATACCGAAAAAGATACCACTATTGATATTTTAAGCAAATTTGTCGCAAATTTAACGACATGATTTTAGAAGTAAGAATGCTGTGCCAGCAGCTGCAACTTTTATGCACGTAGCAGACGTTTTACGCATAATTTCGTGCCAGCCACCAAAATAAACGAAAAAATAGCGAATGAAAAAAATATACGCTGTCAAATGAGATGGTCTTGACATGTTCGTCAAGAGACGATTATATTAACATAATTTATATGAAATGAAAAATGTTTTTCAAATTCACTCTAGCTTTTATTAAAGTAAAGAGGTAGTTAATCTATTTGAAAGTTTATCTCAGTTTTCCACGTTATGTTGGATATATGTATTCCAATCAAAGCAATAATTTAATTTGTATTCATGTCTCTTATAGCATTATTATCATATTTCTAATATTTCTTGTTACAAATACAAACAAACAGGAAATAGGAAAAAAATAATTAGGCATTAAATAGAAAGTGGAATGTCACTAACTGAAATTTGATAGGAATATCGCTGACGCTCTTATTTCATATATAAAACTGCTAAATTTTCATAGATAATTTATGAAATAAGATATCAATTTAGATTGACAGCCGATTATATATCTCATTACTAAGCTCATTAGATGAAGTTCAGTTAATTAAATACATTAAATCATACCGAGCATTATCTCCAAAAAAGGAAATGGAATGAAACTGTCAGCAAAGTAAGTGTTTTCTTAAGCACTGATTAGCATGGATTCATTGAATTTTGCCCACTTAAATTCAAGAAAAATGCTCAATCGATAGTAGAGAATAGAAGAAGTGAAATGATAATGATTATCTTCAGGCTGAAGAGCAAAGCATAGATGTTTCTTGTTGGTTTAATTCCCATATTAATTTCAAAGTAGCAGTTTAGTAATGAAATTTTTTCTCAAAACATTCCAAGAATTACCATTTTAGCAGTCAATCGGATTAACCCTCTAGCTTGTTTCAACTGTAGATAAATTTTGACGAAAAAACTAACAAATAATTGTAGGAAACAAAGGCATTCATATAAACCAACTAAATTTGATGATAAGCAATTAATTTACCTGTAATAGTAGCAATGAGATGATGATTTTCGGTAGAAAATAAAAGCTCCCTTATGTACAATGAACTGAGAAAAGCAGCTAGCGTAAATACAACAGCAAGAAAATATCCGGGCTTATGAAAATTTTTACGGCTGTGCTCAGGATTCGGGATATTAAAGTGAAGTGTCAACGGCTCACTAGCCGAGGTTTCAACTTCAAGCATAACGCCCCTAGCCGGGGCCTAAGGCAAACTCCTCTCGTTTCTTCAGGGCCTTAGCTTTCTTGAGCAGCTTCAAGCAAATAATCCTAGCACCGCTCCACTGTTCGATTCCGCATTTCTTACGGATATTATGCTGCTACCGTCGATCACCGGTACGCCCTTACGTTCCTAAAATGAAAAGGGATTCATATATTACGTTTGTTTACAAAAAAAGCATTCTTCACATATGTTAAATGGTGATTAAATCAACAGTTGTTCAACTTCACATATTTTTCCAAAGTAATAAATAATGAATATATATAAATACTATATATATGAATATAAAGAAGCAAGTAAATAAATAAGTGCATATATTTTTACTGGAAAACGGAACTGATCAACAGTAATTTTGATAGAAAGCATAAAATAATCACATTACTATCATTTTATGTAAATAAAAAAGTCAAAAAAATATAAAATAGAATATGATTTCAAAATTTTAGGATTTTTCGACGATTACATTTATAAGTTATTCATATCTGTCTCAAGGATTACAATTTTAGGTTGCAGTTTTTATCAGTTCATTTTCAGCCTCAAAACATTCTTTGTCACTTTTATTTACGAAATCTGCTGAACCTTAAATGAAAAGAAAATCAAATAAGTTATAAAAACAATTACATAAAACTCCTGAATAAAAAAATAAATCGGTCACAAACGCTTTATCACATGTTGAAAATAAATAGTTTCAATAATACAACACATTTCATAGTCAGTCCACTTACTGCCTATTGTCTCAACTCTTACGTAGAATTTTAATATTTAAAGAACTAACAAACTCAATTTATATACCGTTATGTAAACAGTAATGTTTCGAAATATTTCTTTCCTTCGTATTTCAGCCTACTCTCCAGAAATTCAAGTGAGACTGAATGTCCGTGCGATCCAACTTTATTTCCATCTCTATTTCTACTAACTCGAAAATTTTCATTTATTTATTTTTTTGAAACATTTTTTTAAAATAAAAAAGCTGCACTACTAGCAACCAGCAAGAGCAGTAGCAATTTTTTTTTTCACAACGTGTTCGTACAACCACCACCAAAATAACAAGAGATGCTTCGCAATGGCTGGTACGAAAATTAGAAAACATTTTAATCAAGAAAAAAAATTTTGCACTTGATGCATCAACTTAATCCCACTGATAATCGGCGTTTTTTTTGGTACTGCATGAAATTTTTTTATTTTAACTTATAATAAATTCTGTAGATACTTTCCATATCATATTTAATCTGTGTCTCAAGCTATAATTTGATAGATTACCAAATCCAAGTTTGCAATCAACATAGAAAAAGTATAATCCGTAAACATATGTAATGTGAAGATAAGTCTCAAATTTGACTCTAATATTTGAACTATTGAGCAATACACTTGTTATGAGAAAAAGAAAAAGTTGCGACAAAAGGGCGAAAATTAAGTACTAAGTGCACAGCTAAATCATATCAAAGTTTATTTAATAACATAGCTAATTTCTAAAGAATCAGTTATTTGGCAAAATAATTGTGAAATTATTGATCTAGGGATTAAGTTCCAGTTACAAAAAGAAGAATAAGAAACGTCTCCAAATCTTATTACGGACTTAGTACGAAAAGAATACTTATGATGCTCAGAATAAATTAAATAGGTAAAAATTTCAAATGTTTTCTAGAAATGGTTAAGTCATTTTAGAAATTTATAGCACAGACATCAAAAAGAGCTATTTGTAGTGCAAAGCAAACATTATCAAGAAAGAGGATGACTTTAAGAACAATTCAAAAACTCCTTCTTGTCATGTTTCCTTACTCGTACAATTGAAAACTTATCTGAATCGTCACAACACGATTGTCAAGCTGAAACTCAAAAACTTTGTGTTGCCAAAAAAGCCATTTCTTTCTCTTTTCAGTGCAATAAAGTAAATACACACAATCTCGAAAAATTTATTACACGGATCCCTTTTATCTTCAATTTGCGTTGAAAATTTCATGAACAACATTTGCTCTCTTTGGACTAAAAATTTCACAAAATGAAACTGTACAACATAGAATTATGATTGAGGCTAAAATTGATATTATCAAAACTTGGGAAGATATACATTAAATTTATGAAATCCTAAATCTATCTATTTCCACAACTTTTAGATAAAGACTGAAATACATATTTTTCAGTTAATCGAAACGGAATGACATTATATATATAGCTATAAAATAAATGTTTTTGCCTTTGATTAATTGCATTTTCATTTTAACAATTGAGAAATGTAAAACATTCATATGTTTTCTTTCAATGTGAGTTTAAATTAGTTTTGTAGCATTTGTTCTGTTGAGTTTTGAAATTTGAATGCGTTAGTCCGAAAAGTTCCCAAACAATTAGTAGCATTCCCAAACAATTAGTGCATTGTGCGAGATTAATAACTCTTTTTTGTAACTGGGACAGTAGGATAGTAGACTTAAAAGTATGGGATTTTCGAAAGGTATCCGTGAATATAAGATTCACGATGACATATTTCCGAACTACAAATTTCAAGTATTTGAAAGTCATCAACTACTGCATTTTTTTCAATAAAGTAATAATTCGAAAGTGTACCACTAGATGCTGTTCCTATAACCATCAAAATTCAAAATTTTTAAAATGAATTCTATTTCTCAAAACAAGAATGAAACGTTATAGCTGAATTGTAATACCAACTGAGGTAATAATTTGTACGTGTTGTTTTTAAAAGAAACAAAATTGGACTAGAAGCAAGAAAAGGTGACAGAATTTCGAACCCACTAAGTTCGAAATTTATTTTGCTGAATAAGATATAACATAAATTTTTGATCCGTCTTGACTCTGTTTTATCATATTTGGTAAGTAAGGCCTCAAAAAAATAATCAACGCCATCACAAAAAGTTACTTAGTAATTTTGTTTTTTATTATTGGTCATAAAATTTTTGTTCCGCAAAATGATCATTTTCGTAGCAGCTGTACCAATTTGCATAAATTTAAGAACAAGCGCATGACTGTATTTGGTATTCAGCAAAAGAAGCACAAAAACTGCGCTACCAATAATTCACTGAAGCAAAGTTGATCAATTTCGTTTGGTAACAAATCTATCATTTCATGGATAATTTCATGCATTAAAACATATAAGTGTAGTATTTATTTGTAATAATTTATGTGGCAACTTCATTTTTCATTTTAATTGAGCTTTTCGGGAGTGATTCTTTTATAAAATTGATGACGAATTTTTTTGTTGATGATGCAAATCTGAAATTTGCTACATTTTTTTCTCGAGAAAAATAGCAAAAAGAAAGAGTTGCATCGAATGAAGTCTTTGGTTATTACTATTTCAGCGTTTTTTCCTATTTTTTTCAGTTATTTAAATTAACCCGCTGACTGATATTTCTTCAAATCATGAATGATTCTTTTGGATACTCTAAAAAGATTGTGCTTTGTTTCTTTCATAATAAAATGATAATTTCAAGGAAAGAAGAAAATAAAACGCATAAATTTTCTGATTTTTCATTAGATAAAAATTTGGTGATAAAAATCAGAACAACATTAAAAACCACTGATTAAAGTAAAAATACCAGCCTTATATGTAGGTTAGTTTTTTATTTATTTATTGCAGCTACTGGCTAGAATGATATCAAAAGTCCTGTCATTTAAAATATTTAGTATTGTTTTTGATCGATATACTATGGAAAATTGTTTTTCAATAATCTTTGCAATGTGCTGTGATTTTACGCTGAATGCAACGAGCACAAACATTTAATTCATTTAAAAACGTTTCGTTCGCTGCCACAAAAAAAGTGGAAAAGCAAAATACTTCATCAATTCCCATAAGCATAAATATATGAAAAACCAAAAATGTTTCATACTCAAGCTACTATGAATTAATAATAGTGAAAAAAAAGAAAAAAGGAATATGTTGAAAATTTGTTATTTCTCTACTTTGATTAATTTTAATTATAGTTCTGCTTGATGTACAGTGTGATAATTAGATATTTTCCACTAACAATAGAACACTTTTGAGTATTGCAGATTCAGAGACCTCTCAGTGATAAATGAATTCTTTTTGTAGCATAAATCATTATTTTTTGCAATAAATGCAACATTTAAGTCAAGAAAATAAGCTTATCGAACATAATTATACATAACGCTTGTCCTCTTTCAAGATGAACATAAACTGGATCCAAACAGATTTTGACAAAAATAAATCTGTTTTCGTCCAAATCGAATTATAGAACTATGATTTTTGTCAATCATATGTTTATTGAATGTATTTAGAGGTCGGAAAATTAAAAATGAAAAGCGTTAATTTGAAATGACTTTGCCAAAGTAATTACTGGTCGCTGTTCGCTGTTATTAACGCTATTGTGAGAATTACTATTATCAATACTAATTGTTAATGCTATCATGATTCATCATTAATAACGGACAAAAATACATTGTATAAATTAAATTCAAAGCACTGAATTTTATCTCATGCAATATGTTGTGATAAATGGAAAATGAAAATCAGAGGCGATTATTTATTCCAGTCTGTTTTTTTATGGTTACCATCACGTTCGTTATTGATAAAAAATATATAGGTCAATTTTCTAAATATTATCTGAGTTAATTATAGGAAGCAATCATCTTTCTACAAAGCTTTCACTCCAATTTTTTATTTTATAATATTACTTGTCGTAGTCATTCAGATCAGAAGAATAAAAGAGAATTATAACAACTTCTCCTCATACCCGGAAATACTTCATTTTATTTTGTGATAACTAACATCAGTTTATTAAATAAATAAATAATTAATTAAGCAATTAATTAATTAATTAATTAATTCTCTTTTATTCTCCTTAATTAATTAATTAATTACAAACATTAAAATATTTGTCAGTGTGCAATGAAAAATTTGGAAGCAACGTAGCTTAATAAAAAGTAATGAATGTATAGATAGTCGAAAGTCTTTTGTTTGGAGGGGTTACTACTGCCTTATAATATCATTTAATTAAATTTAATAATTTTTAATTTAAAGTTCAAAAGAAACGACCAGATACCTACCTCTTACATAAATTCGAATAAGTTCAACTAATAAATAAACATGCCATAGTTAGGTTTTTCTATTCTGAACTATAAAGTTGAAAAAATTTAATGACTCGCCTCACCATTACAGTGAATCATTCAAAACCATAATTAGATCCATACCTACAGCAAAAATTTCGGGTTCTCATGGAAATCTTACGCTTAGAGAAAAATGACTTGGCTGTGGAGGGATCTAAGAACAACAGTTTCGAATTGATATTATTTTGTGAGGTTATTTTTCGTTTCACAGGACAAAAGTGCAGACAAAAACTATATGGTTCCACGTCTGATAGAAAAGCCCTCAACGTAATAAAGATAAAGTTTCATGGAAAATTGCATTCTTGCAAAGGCTGATTTCCATGAAAAAAAAACTAGTAATATTTTTTTAACTTTATTTATTTTTTACTTTTTAGTCAGATTTCAAAGTTTACTACGTTTTCTTTGTTTTTGCTTAGTGCGTTTACAACAGCAATACGTTGTTACTGTGCAATAAACCATTTATAGCAGTTTTAACGACTATAAGTTTTGAGCCTAAAGCTACAATGAAAATTTTTTCACCATATATGCTTAACTGTCTCCAAGTTATTTATAAAGCTAAATTTAATTTATTATTTCAGTAATGTCAGGTTAAATTAGGTTCTCGATGAAATAAATAAGTACAACACGGGTCATGGAAATACCAAGTACATTTTATGCTTCAGTATGTAATAACTGAATTCAATTTAATAAGCAAATAAAATTAGAATAGTTAAGTGAAATGACAAATAAAACTAAGCCGTAAAGCAAAGCAATAAAATATTTTTCCAACAAACGATGTTAATCGTTTGTAGGAAAAAAGAAGCAATGTTTCACAACAAGGAAATCCATTGGATGACAAATACGAGTCTGATTTTGAAGTGTTTCATAGTTTAAGAAAAATAAATAAATGCATGCGTACTTGCATTATTCTACAAAAACGAATGTATTTAACAAAGGTTAATTAAAAATCTGTTAAAGAGAATTTTGTGATTTTATTGCCAAACTGAAATGAATTGAAAGTAATGAAATTTCAATTTCGACTAAAAATATGTGATAAAGATTTAATCTCTTATTTGGCATTTCATTAATTAAAATGATAAATTCTCAGATTTTTCAGTGCAGAGTAAGAAATAACGAATACAAGCGCAATGAATTTTAAATTGAGTTTCAGTAGTAGAAAAGTCCATTGTTTAAAGTAGGAAAAATGATTATGGTAGCACTCATCAAGGAATACTTTTAACAAAAGAGAAAAATAAGCTGGCAATTATGAATAGCGATATCTCATTGTATAATAATAATAGTGATAATAATAACAAATGGGAAAGCTTAAACATAATTTGAAAAAGTAGAAGTGGTCAAAACAAAGGGCATAGTAATAAACAAAAATATTATATCAACATATGTAAGTGCTATTTTGTTTCAAATATAGAAGCATAAAGAAATAATTGATTTACATACACTTATTTATAATCTCTGTAATGATAATCTAATAAAATGAAATGCATATAATATAATGGAAGCAGATGGCTTGGTTAATAAAAAGTTCAACAAACGTGTTGACAGGTACATACT
Organism: Thelazia callipaeda; assembly: GCA_900618365.1. NCBI lineage: Eukaryota > Metazoa > Nematoda > Chromadorea > Rhabditida > Thelaziidae > Thelazia > Thelazia callipaeda. The sequence continues at coordinate 16,272 of UYYF01004762.1, forward strand.
GAAGAATCAAGCAGAAATTGTGCAAGCTAGAAATAATTTGCAATTTTTCCAGTCAAAACATTGAATACAGAAACGACTTTTCGAATAAAAACTAAGCATGTGTTGAAAGATTCAGTGATTTTTTGTTTGAAAAAGCACAAATTACTTATAAAATACTAGGGAAAAAAGTTATAAGAGAGATGCCGAAGTGAAGACTAATTTGTAATTCAAAGTAGTATTTGTGCTCTTGATGATGTTGTTATCGTTGATGATGTTGATTTCGATCCTTCCACTGTAGCCGTTACTTTAGAAAGAAATTAACAGTTGACATCTGAAAATTAGCAATAGATAGACTGATGGGCTGCATCGAAATGGAGAGGAGCAGATTACAGATGGAAATTAGTAGCTGAAACATTAGCTAAAGCTGGACTTAAAGTAAAGATAGAAAATGGAAAGAAATAGATTGAATTAACTAAAATAGATTAGACCAGATTGAGCTGGACTAATGTTGAGTCCAAAGTGCATAGGATTAGAGTGGTCTTGATGGATAAATGGATAAATAGGCAGATAGATGGATGGATAGGTGAATGAATAAATAAATGATTGATTGAATGATTGAATGAATGAACGAACCAACCGATCGATGATGAGTGACTTAGCAAACTGTCTATTCATATATCTATGAGTGGACTGTCACTTAGCAAACTGTCTTTCGAGTAAAGCTGCGAAAAAAAAAGAATAAAGTTATGTACATGCAAGCAATTTCTGTAATAAAAATGAGGAAAAAACTGTATGATTCGACAGAAACTAAAGCAAAAAACAAACAAATTTAGGAAATCACAATTTCAGTTGCAAATTTCCATTTCAGTTTATTCTATTCCACTTTAGTCTATCACAATCCGAGCCAATAGTCCCATCATTCATCCGTTCATTTAATTTTCAGGTATTCATGGATGGAATAGAAAACAATAACATTAAAATTTGCAGCTGTAATTGTGATTGCAGTTGGATTTAATATCGAAGTTGAAAATTAAAGATAAAAATGAAATGGATTAACTAAGAGAGATTTGTTTTTTAATGAATTGGACTAGATTTGAGATTGGGTTGGACTCCTTTTAGAGAATCATTAACCAAGTGACTGATATCAGGATTAGATGTTCGAGTTCAATGGTAGACATAAGTATACTTTTGTTTTAGTCGCCTTCGTTTATTTGACTACCTTCTAACTTGACTGTTCGCTTGTTCTCATTCTTATTTCATTAATATTTCATTTGATATAAAATCTTTCTTTTCCATTTTTATTGACCATTTCATCGACTTAAATTTCAAAATCGAAACCTCTCTAGTCATTTCTTTCTCCTTCTGTGATTAGATCGAAAACATATCTCTCAAGAATTTAAAGTGAAAGCGAGCTAAAAGCTCAATATATCTCGAAATATATTTTGACTCACTTCATGCAATTTACGCACAACCAATATTATTGGAAAGAATTTATTCATATCACCCCTTGACTGCACTGTACTACATTACATCATCAATCCTAATCCTAATAGCGATTTTTCGTTCGTTTTTTACGGAATGCATTTTTCACGGAATCCTTTCTTCTTCAAGCAGGTCATTTCCTTTACGAAGAGAAGTAATCATACTTATCGATTTTGATTTCGAATGTGTTGAAGGAGAATCCGTGTAGCCAAAACTATTCTTCCGATTAACGATAAATCATCAATTAGAAGTCAATCAGCTATTTATAACCGACAACTTTTAATCAATTAATCATATTTAGAAATGCGCAACAAAATTACTTTAAAATTTTTTAAAGTTTAAAAGAGAAAAATTAGATCTTAGCGACTTAAAATACAAAACAAAATTCACAGAATCAATGAAAATTGCAGCTCCATGATATTGTTATTCTTCAATGCTTAATGCTCAATACTTAATGCTTAATGCTTAACATCCTCTGCCTATCAATATTGGTAATGTCCGTGTCTGTCTAGATGTGTGTTTGTACGTATAAAAGTTTATTTATATCGCTGTCTGTCTTCGTGAAGTTAAATTTGTCTGGCTGCTTGCGGTCACACCAGACTAGGGAGTTAGTTTGAAATTACCAGTTAAAATGTCTTCATACGAAGAGCAGTTGCCATTTGCAAAAAACTTCGAACTAATCAACGATTTAGCAATTATGATAGATAGTATTATAGTTAATACTATCTATCATAATTGCTAAATCGAATAAAATGACAAAAATGTTTACAGTACTGGTTGTTGTTACTATTAACTCAGTAATAATCATGATAAAAATATTCAGTAGCATTTCTTATGATAATGATCAAAAGTGTTAAATAATGAACGGATATGATCTACTTTCTCAATTTTAATAATAATGAAATAGAATGAAGGTCACTTTAGTATTTGCTAATAAAAAAACAAACTGTCTGTTTCCTTATCATCACCAGTACAAAAGAAGACAGGCGATCACTGACCGCATCATAATCAGCAGTATTTCTTCATCTTATTATCATCATAATGCACAAAAAAAGGAAAATATCAAATGGCAAAGAATAAACGATTAAGGAACATTAATTACTGATAATCTGCGAATTTGTATACTCTTCTCTATGTTGCTTTGAATTCATCAGTCACAATTTGAAAAAGACGTAATTCAGATGATATTTTCAGTACTCCTAACATAAATTTAATCATGAATCATCCGATAATTATTCAATTTCGATGATAGAATTGAAAGGAAAAAATTTTTTTTTGCAGATTTCATCCTGTTTGCTTTAATTCTCAGGACACTGATCATTTACAAACACTGAGCAAAACTGAAGTGACTCAATGAAAATTTTAAGAAATGAATTTTGTCGAGCTGTTACAAGAAATGCTACAAAACAAAATTTAGATAGATCTAAAGAATAGTTTCATATGATATTCACATCATAACAGTAGTTAAAAGAAATTTGAAGTTATGAAGAAACAATCAAATTATTATTATTAAAAAAATTTTTCGCAGTAAGAAAAAGCACATGCCAAATTCCGAAAATGTTATTTAATTCAACTTCCTTTACAAGAAAGCAATGCCAAGACTTTTCCACCGATATCCATACTATGCTTTATCCTTTTTTCATTCCTTCAAAAATATGGTCAACATTTCATTTTTTTCCTTTGCTTTCGCGATCTCGTTTCAGAAATTTTTCACTGTTAATTTATATTACGGAAACTTTCTTTTCTGAAATGATAAATTACAAATTAAAATACAGTTGAAAAAAGTGCTCTTTAATTTTTTCCCCAAATTTCCTAACAATTATAGAAGATAAAACTCAGTAATATGAAAATAAGAAAGTAATCTTTCTTTAATTTAACTACAAAAATTACAAGCAAGAAACTGATTGGAAATGTCATGTCTTTAATTTTTAAATATGGCTGTTGATATAATTTAAAAAAAAATCACATAAGCAGGTTTTGTAATGAAAATATTCAGGTAAGTACAACAAATTCTGCATTGAAACATTTTTATACTCAAATGAATTGACCATTGAATATGTTTCCATTCAGAGGAGTTCAGGCGAATCGTGAACTAGGGCAGTTTTCAGCTTCTGTTTACTTAACTGATTTACGTTGACAGCATTTACGGGAGAGAAAAAAACCGTTTTTGCAACAGATTTCATCTTGAATCATGTTGAAATAGCTAGCAAATGATGCCAAAATGGTTCACCTTCATCACAAATACTTTTCTCACTTCGTATGGACTTTACAAACAGATAAAAGCACAATTTTGCTTAACAAATACTCCAGTCCACCTAATGCACAAAATTTTGCTTTAAAAATGAGTCAATTTTTTTTAAAGAATAATGCGCATTAAATTTGAACATCACAATTTTCTTATAGATTTTGTAGATTAAGTGGTATATAAGCTATGACAAAACGAAAACAAAAAAACATAAAAAACAAAAGAATATAACTAAGATGCAAGTTTCGATATTGTGTATTTGTTTATACATCTTTGGTGTCACATCATTCAATATATATTATAATACATAATTTACTTTATAAATTCGTATAACAAACAGAATTGACAGATTTATAATTTTTGATTAAGTATTTAACTCAGAAAAAGAAAAAGTTATGCATTTATCTTAGAAGTTATTGAAACTGTAGAAACAAAAAATTTTATTCACAAAATTAAGATTACAACTGTTTTATTTATCAAAATGAAATGGTTTCTTTTTCTGATATCATAACTTTCGTCAAATTTTTGAAATTAAAAAATATTTTCATCAATATAGAAGGGATGTAAGCAAGAATAAGCTAAGCAATACAACCAACCAACTTATCGTCATTAGAATACGAAAATGGCGCTGGAAATGAAGCTATTTGGAGTAAATGAGAAAGAAAAAGTGTGATTGATAGAAAAATAAGAATGGAAACAAGAGGAAACTGAATAACTCAGTTGAAATTAGTAACTTCTTTCAATAATCGTACATTGGTTAAGATAAATTGATAAGGGAAGGACTGAGGTCCACAAGGAGCAGTGAAAGGAATATTGGTTATTTAAAAGTTCTATTTTTATAACGACCGCTTCTTACTCTCGGCTTCTACAAGCCGTGGTGGTCGTCGCCTATTTCTTCTCCTAATAAGACGGCGCCTTAGTGCCGCTTCCTGCTATCAATTTTTTCATATTAATTGTTAAGGCAAACCATATATACCTTTCTAATGTGAATTCACTCCTTGAACAAGGACACCTCGGAATGAAAAGCAGCAACAACAGCAGTAAAAGAGGGAGAGATGATTTGGGTGGAAAGGCCACGGAGGAGCAGTAGAAAGGATCGTAAACTTATAAACTGATGTTTATTACTCTGAACTACTTATGGCCTTTCCTCTTCTTCTGCTCGAACTTTGCTGCAGCTTTTTTTGAAACCATCCTCTTTACTCAGCTCCAGCTGGAAAGCAATCGTTGCTACTTCCATTTCCATCTTCCGTTTTAAATTCTTATTTTGGTCAGAGTGATTTCACAAGCTAATCACAGCTTTTTTGAATCAAAAAAATCACATAAAAGTGGATGACACGAACATTTCCGTTCTACATAAGCTATTTGACATTTACTCATATTTACATCTTAACTTTTTATTTTAAAATTGGAAAACACTCAAGCTTCTAATTTTGCTTTTTAAATAACAAATATATCAGGTCAAATATTGTTAAAAATACAATAGATATATTTTTTACTGATTAGGAATAAGTAAAATATAAAAGATTGGCTGTAGTCATTTATCCAAAGCAATTTCTGATAAAATATAATCAATCAATTGATCTGATTTGTATATGGCATTAATTTTAGTCCTAATTAACTAAAAATATCTTGCATAATTTAAGTGTCTCAAAAAAATGAAAGGAAAGTTTAAAAAATCATACTTTAAAAGTAAATACTTCTTTTTAATATTTAAAATTACTAACTGCGATTTTAAAAAACCTCCAAAATTTGTCAAATGATCGTTTGAAAAAAATAAGAAAACGAAATAATAACGTCAGGATACAAATGCACAGGTGCAGACAATTTTTTCTTCAGTTGTGGAAACAAACTTTTATTCAGGATGCGCTATCCGGATGTCTGGGCATGTGTGTATGTCTGTATGTGTTCGCACTTGTTAACCAGTAAATAAGCAGATGTGGTGGGTGATATGTGATAAGGTAGAAATGCAATTAAATATTTTTTGCTCGCGTTTACTTTCGCACTTCAGTAGATGTGAAAGAAAGTATTTCGTTGCATGAACTAAAACTTCGGTTTCTATGCACTGTAATATGAATACTTCATTCATCTATAAACCTATGGATAAATATTCTATTCATATATCATACACATTTAGTTGAGGTAAGACATGGATGAATTTAAATATGATAATAATTAGAAAATAAAAATAGAGAGATTAAAGTTCTCACAATAATTATTACTATAATAATTTGTTATAAGTGCACTTAAAGCAACACAAGTTCTTCAAGTATTAAACAGCCGTTTTTTTGCAAAACTAGACGTGAGAAAAAAGTGAAGAATGTTTACTTATAGCTTAATGCTTTTTTTTACATCGTTTTTTTTAATTTTGTTAATTTATAAGTGTTTTTTTATCATTTAACAATAAAAAGCACATGTGGATTAACGAAGTTCAATTATTAAGAAAAAAGAAAGAACAGTTCAACCCAGTAAGGCAGCGAAAAGAAAATGATTTGAAGGTCATTATTCCCAAACTTTTGAGAATTACAAAGTTTTGCTACTTTTGCAAAATTATGGAAGGGTGTATTATTGCAGTAAGTATTCATTTCGAACGACTGAGACAAATTGCATTTCGTTTGCTGTAAGCTTGTAAAACTATCAAAATTATGAGCAGTACAAACCATTAAGAGGCAAATAATTTGTTTTATCAGGTGCCACTAGTAGATTCTAGCATTTGTCTATCCTCATCTTTGAAGCATACATTGAAATACTTGTAAATTACTTTGGCACATTATAGAACATACTTAAGTGAATTTCTAAGAAGAGACACTCTTGCATTTGCAGAAGAGTAATTTTTTGTTACTTCTTTGTAGTTGAAGTACAATACTAAATGATCCGAATCAATTGATCTCTCACACATATTTAATATGATATTCATTGTCAACTATTAGATCAAAGCATTTGCTATTTCACAAAAAACATCCAGAAGCTCACCATTCAGTAGATAAGAGTTGGTTAGACCAAACAGGGAGAAAAAAGCAAGATTTTTTAGTGAAAGGCGCCTGCTCAAGTAAAATTGCGTTTGCCTCCGTACATCCACTTCTTGTTCATACCTATCAATAATGTAGAATTAAGTTTTATTTCTTTGAGAACAAAATTTTAAGAAACTTTGAAGATAGCACAAAAATCGACCTTCCTTTATATAACGAGAGAATTTTGTATGAAGGAAGGTCGATTCTTGTGCTATCTTCAAAGGAATTTATATGCTAAATGCAAATTTTTGAGCACTGCTTCATGCTATAGTTTTTTCAAACACAGAATGTTTCCTTCTTTCAGACATTTATTCCCCGGTATTCAAAAAATAATGATTTTTCAAAATATGTTTATAGTTGTTTGAATTTTTCTGTGACTAAGACAGATTGCTACTTTATTTGATCAGTTCTTTTTTTCCACGGTAGATTTCATCTAATAATAAGGAATAAGAAATAACTACTTTCCATTTATTGTACATTTCTCCAATGAATAACAGCTCATACATTTTCTATGTACTATTAGTAAATGGTAGCTGACTGTCATACTTTCTCCTGATCAGACAGACGGTTACTGAGTCGTTATCAGCAAATGTCCTTGAGCGGTTGGTTCATAAGAAAGTGTTTGCTACTTACAAAGGCAAGAAGTGAGGAACACATGAAAGTGGACCTGTACGCCACAAGTACTTGAATATTGAAATAACTTTTCTTTTTTTTTCCAACTTCTGTAGCACACTCATTTGTAATTTTAATGAAAATTAGAAGGAAAAGTAATGATATTATTCATTCATTTCATTTTATTTCATTTTCATATTACTTTTTCTTTTGCGAAACATTTACAAACCATATCACCAGCATTTTATCTTTACGCAGCTTTTGTTATCACTATCAGAAGAATCAAAATGAAAACAGGTCAACTATCACCTTTTAACAATCTTATCAGCCGAAAAAATACACATGGAAAAATTATTTCTCTCTTAATTTCACATGGGAGAATTTTTCTAAAATGATCAAAAATCAATTTCTATAATGGAAAGATGGCTAATTTTGGAAAAATGCAAAGTTTTGAATATTAGACTCAATTAAAAGCTTTGCTTATTGAAGTTTTGCAAACTTATGTCTTGCAATTAACGTGTGACTAATAAAGCAAACAGTACTCTAATTTTGAATTAGAGTAGCTTTGGAATTAGAGTAGTTACTCATTTGATATTATAGAATTCTAATATAGATAATGATGTTATTGAAATTTATTCCAGGCTATTTTTAACTTTAAAGGAACTTTTTTTAATGTTTAAGTAAAAAATTATGCAGGACTAACGTAATTGTTATAAAAATTTGTGTCTAAAAATTTTAATGACGTAAAAAAAAACAGGATAGTTTACGAATTCAAATGAAAGTTTCGTTTCGCATTAGTAATGATCATCAATTAAACTAATAATCATTGAGATAAATCATTACTGAATGATTGGATATTGATAAAAGTAGCTCTTGAAAAATTTAACGGAGTACAATTATCGATAGTGAGGTAGATTTCGGTCATTATTTCATGAGTTTTCTAAATTTATCTTCTTCTATTTATTACGGCTTCATTACTTCTCATTAACATTTTATCTTTTCATTTCTTCTTCCCTATTACGATGATTACTTAAATTTTTTTCTTCGTAGTTTCATAAATGACCGGTTTTACCACTTCCGCCATTCGTTACAATATAGTGCTAACAGTGACTTTGCATACATACACATACTTGCATACAGAAAAAATATCAAGTACCACGCTAATGCGCAAACATCACACCTATTTCTTAAAAATATTTAAGCATGGAGTGAGCAAAAAACTAACATCTCAATTTCATTTTTACACTATGAAATTAAAAATGTTTTCAAGAGTGTAGAACATTTTTTCTTTACCTTTTTTAAACTTTTCCCAATTAGCGGAAAACGACCAGTGATAATTTTGGTTAATAAAAAAATTTACTATTATTTCTAGTACGAAATATTACTGTCATTACTAGAAATACACTAAGCATGTAATAATCTGAATAAACTTTATTTTTTTCTAGTATTGAATATTAAAAGTATACTTAATTCTTCATTAAATATTAAATGATTCACTTACCTACAGTTATTCACAACAATCTACTATTCAATACATGTTAGCTGCACTTGGCGATTCTCACTTACACTGTAGTTTCTATATTTTTAACAAAAGAAATTTTTTTTCAGCATTAAAAGAAGAAAGTCCTGTACTTTAATTGGCCATGCTGATAGAAATCTTTAGAAATTAAACGGAAAAGGCAATAATCTAATTTAATTTTTAATAAACCAAAAATTATGGTTAACTTAACTGAATGAGGTTGCTATTGTCAGCCATGATTATATATTCCTGATCAACATTCGTTCTAATGTAAGAAGTGGTTGCAATTTGAAGAACAAAAACAAACTTTTATGATGCAATTTTTTTCTCACCCTGAAATTCATAGATTTCACTTTACTAAAGTCAGAAATGAAAGGACGAAATTCCCAATTTTTTAGAGTAGGGAAATCAGATAAGTCAAAAGTTACTATGAACATAAATAATAAAATTTTAAAAATTTGACTTGTAATACAGTTTTTGGTTTGGCGACATTATTTCATTTAAAAAGAGTTAGTAAACTAAAGAGAATAATAGTGAAATAATAACAATGAATAAGTGATAAACAAAAAGTGACGTTCCGAAGATTTTTTTTTAAATTTTTTCACGTGTCATTCATGAAGAACAAGACATTTCACGAGTTTGGCATATTGTGAAAAGCTCTAACAGTCTGTGAGAAGTAATAATTTCTGATACTGACGAAGAAAAAGAAGGAAATAATTATCGAAACTTCCTTTTACTACATGTTCACAAATAAGCGAGTAGGCAAGCACCGGAATGCTTACAGATAACAACAGCTAAGGATTGAAGATGATTTAAAAAGCTGGCTGAAATGAAGAGTGATAAGCATAAGTTTCATAATTTTAAATAAAATCTCATGTAGAAAAAGAATGAAAAATGATGAATATGGATATTTGATTGTGATTAAATAAGAAAATGGTGAGGGAAGAACTGGCTTGTAAATTACCATGGTTTTTTTTGCATTAAATTGCCTATAAATTTGTTCGCTTAGATTGTAAGGCAATACTGAACAGAATGATATGAATCAAGATTGCTGATATGTGAGAAGGAAGAGGGAAACAAACGATGATGATAATAATAATAGTAAAAATAGTAAAAGAGATGAATGTAATCATCATTATCATCTATGCATCCGATGGAAAGCACTGATAAAACTTTTTGAATATGCTTTCGGTTCATTTCTACTCCACATGCTATTAGCTTCACTTTAATTTTTCATTATTTTGACCGAATCTCATCTTATAAAACTTTTCTTGTCTATATTTGACAATAGTTAATAATCACTAATATTGTGAAAATTAATTCTAGACATTTCTACCGAAAATAGTAAAATAACTGTTTGCCTATCTTTTTTTGAAATAGATTTCAATGACTGATTCAAAACAAAAAGCGAATGATAAGCGGGAGATAACTTGTAAAATTAAAATCACTGTTTACAAAACAATAATATATAGAGAGTATAGATTTTTTTTCTGTAGCAAAGAACTAACTTGCAAATAGTGATAATATCAGTTGATCATTAAGAAAACTGTTCAAAAAATTATTTTAAATGTTTATAATATTTATGTTGATGTAAAATAGTGATAGCAGCAAATTTGACTACTGCAAATATTCAGCTGCAAATATTCTGGAACTTTGCAAGAAACTCGAAATAATTAACTTCAGAACGAGGAAAAGTATTACTACGTTTTACTTTGCTTATTGAACTGTCAATAAAATTGTAGTGAATAACATTTGAATGCATTATTTAACATTCAGTGTTCCGCAATAATACAAAGCATGAAAAAATATTTTGCAGACAAAATAATGCAAAAAAGGGTGTGAAAATTCGAAATTTACTTTTCAGCGCCTTCAATCGCATAAACGAAACATTTGGCACAATTTTGTTGTATTAATTCCTGAGAAAAACACGACTATTTTTTTCAATTCTCCGATTAATTCTTCTTACCGTATTGCATCCAATTTCAAATTTTCACTTACAAATTTACAGATTTTTCGATTCGCATTGACTTTATAAATACACACATTGAATATTTTTGTGACACTAATTCTGTAATTGAGCTGAAACTAGACAGTATGAAACATATACATATTATAACTAATATTTCTTCTCTTAAAATAATTAAAAATTCTTTATTCTGAATTTTGAAGACTTCATGTATATGAATTGATTTGACACTAAAATTTTTGTTTATATATGACAATTTAACTTCAAACTGCAACAAAAATATAATAATACAAAAAGACGATGAATATTTTTCATTCTTGAATATCAAACAAATAAAACGAAATATGTTCAACGACAATAAAGTGAACTTGTAGCAGCTTAATCTTTATAAATCAGATGGATTTTACTTTAATTTTATTCAACTTTCACAAATATTTTCATGCTATTTTAATATTGCAAAACAGCTTTTCACAAATTTAACAAATTGATTGTCAAACAAATCATGTACAATAATTTCAATTACAGAGTACATGATCTGCATGTAAGGAGGTGGTGAAAGTCAACAAATTAGTTATTAGATAAAAAATTGATAGAAGAACGAAGTTTGAGAAAAAATATATTTATAAATAAAATCAAAAATAAATTAATTTATGAAAGAAGCAGAAAAAATATTTCTTTTATTTAACAAAATGGTTAAATACAAAATAAGACAGTAGAGGAACATTTTTTAATGATCGAAAAAATATTCATTTTCATTATTATACAAAAATACGATAAAATTTGTGCAAATAATTGGGTAAAATCAGATAACATAATAATATACAAAAAAGCATCAGTTACGCAAATATGCAGTTTAATTACTCAAGCTCAAGCTTTGAAGAGTGAACTGAGCACATTACTTTCCCTTCAGATGTAAAACTTTTTTTTGAAACAAAGAATTATGGAAATTAAGGAAAAAAATTATCTTTAAAAAAAGCAAAAATTTGATGAAGTCAATCAATCTTTGCATTCTTTACAATCTCAACAAAAATATCTGCAAAAAAAGTTGTTATTATTCAAGAATGATCGTCTCTAATTTTCCATTTCAGCACAACAATTTTTTTGCTCAGTTTACTAGGAATTATTGCTTATATAATATTTTCATTTTTCTTGAACGTACTCGAGTTGTGGCAGTATTATAGGATTATATGCATGCGATATAAATTATAAATAGCATGATGATGATGTTGTTGTACCAGATATTAATAAATGTACAAGATTAATTTATGGTTTAATCAGTTCAAACATGAAGTCAAGACAAAATGAAGCAGGTTAATCAAATTATTTGACTAGCTTGTTTAATTATTTCATTTTTTTAATGCTTAAAACGATATTATTTAGCAAAAAATACTCCATAATGCAAACATGTGTCTACTTTACTAAGAAATCTACGTTCATTATTTCTATAGACAAGTATTAATAATAGAAAATGACCAAACAAGGACTATGATTATCTTCTTAGATCACTAAAATTAGCACATTCGTGTTGAATAAAAACCGTTTTATGGTATACTTACAGAAGTTTTTGTTTTTAGCAAGTAAAGAACTTATTTTTAAATTAATTGTTTATCGTAAAATTTTATTTTTTCCATTTAAAATTACAAAGATTAATTGTTTACTGATCAGTATCAATTAAAAAATCAGCGAACACAATTTCACTGAAATTAAAAAAATGATATGATTGAACTAAAGGCAAAAAAATATATCTCACTATACTCATTATCTGCTAGAAACAAAATATCAAAAAATGAAAAATTAGTTTTACATATCTGACGGTAAACTAAAATATATTGAATTAAGATAGAGAAAAGTAAAACAATATTTGCATACAATGATTTGGCTGTAAAATGTAAAATTACTAATAAAATGTAAATATTAATCACTCCGCAACATTCACCAATACAAATGAGTTGGCAAATCTTTACGCATTCAGCAGCTGTATATGAGTTGAATCTAAGCCATTTGCATCATTATAATTGAAGTATTAATAACAGTAAGAATGACAAAGCATTTTATACAGCAAGCTTTCTATAAGTGTATGAAATTTGATGAAGCAGATGGACGAATGAATGAATTACCACTTTTATTTCAAATAATCATCCAATGAGAAAGCTCCATGCTAAATGGCATGAATATTTTGCATCGTGTATTTAGATACTGTTTTCCAAACTTACCGTAACCAGTAATTAATTATTTATGCTGTAAATACTTGCATACCATGACTATTTAGTTTTGAGATTGAGAGAGCGAAAGAAAAATCTAAGAATTTGAACAGCTAAGTCTCGTTTAATTTCAGATTAAAAATTTTTCACTGAATATGGTAATTATTTGTAAATAGATCATAGCAGTTTTAAGTATTAAAAGAGTAATGAGTATTTAATAGTTCAAAGTTAGGCTGGTAAAATTAATGGATTAAAAAAAAGCAATAAAAGTGTTAATTCTTATTAAAATAATGATTATTATAAAACAAAATTTATTTGTCATTATTACTAATTTTATTTTTACTGTGCATTGCATTTGCTAGACAAATTGTTACCAGACAGACGCAGCTCAGCACACTACTCTAAAAATTGTAAGCTCATATAAACATATAAGATTACCTCCTTTCTTTTCGTATTACTCATTATTTACATAGAATAGTCAAGTTAACCATCTATAGCTCTCAGTCAACTGGTATCTTTCCTCATTCTTATTTGTCCGGAACAGTTAAATAATTATCCTTTTATAATTTTATAAAGTACAAGGAATATGCATTAAAAATAAATGATTTGATTGAAAATATTTTAAAAACTGATTTCTATCATTACATTTATTGATGGTCATTTATTTTAAAAAGCTGACTTAATTACTGTGAGCTCTAAAATGGCGCATCAAAATTTAAAATTTTTCTGATTATTCGTAAACTTGAAGTGAAAAGAGTCAAGTTTTAAAAAAAGGAGTTGTTTTTCTTGTGACATTTAAGTAGAAAGTGAGATGCTTGAATTTTCCAAAATATATTTGGATGAATTAATTGACAATATGCATTATTATTTCGATAACTTCAATAATCTTCCTATAGCCATAAGTTTGAAAAAAGGCAGAATAATTTTACAGAAATTAGCAAAATGCAGTAATAAATTTAAGTCTGTCTTTTACTTAAACATGGCGACAACTAATGTTGCACAGTTTATTTTCAACAGATGTCCAACAATGTTTCGATCGATTTGTTTTTACAAGTTTCAATTTTGTTAGATCTCTATGAGTCTAACTAAAAAAATTTTTTTAATCATATTTTTTTAAAACAAAACATTCTTTATAACATAGCAAGAAAATTTGTTCTCAAAAAACTAAACCAAAAATGATTCATTTGAATAAAAAAATGAACTAGTGCGAAATAATAAAAAAAAAGATTCTTTAGAAAGCTAAGCTCAAAATATATGAAAAGTATGGGTGAAAAAATACAAGGATAAAAAAGATTTGGGCTTCGCGAGAAAAACAACACTTTTGAGCGGAACTGTTTCATTCTTTAGAAGTGAAAGTTTTTTTCCTATTGTTGTTAACATCGGCAAGATGAATGATAAATATTACGGTAGATAAGTTTTTTTTTCGTCGCAAAATAGGAAGTGACAATAAATTTCTTAGTTGAGTTCATACAATCATTCAAATACGTATCAATAAAATGAGTAATTTTAGTGGAATTAAATTTTCAAGCATATCCTTAGAATCAATAGATAAGAAAGGTAATTTTTTTCCCTATTAAGGGCTTAATACAATAATTGGGAGGTAGTAAATAAAATTGCAATTATAGAATTAATGTTAAATGTATTTTTTGGAAATAAAGTTTTTATTGTTTTTTTCCAAAAAAACTTTACAATTATGCACATATGGATGTACATCCACATCTTTACATACATGAACTACTTAAGCATTTTACATTAGCATAAAATCTGACTTGATTGTTATTACTAAGCATTGAAAGATAATCTTAGAGAAAGAAGTTGTAGCAAGTGACCCATAAAGTGAAAGAAAGTAGAATAGTGTCTCAGAGGTCGGATGATGGGTGAAACTATCAGCTGGTTTCATATAGCCAATACCAAGCAGTCCGGACGTACGTGTTGTATGAAAGATCAAATTACACCTTGAAATGTAATGAAAATGAACGTGTTAGCCATTAGCCAGCATAGAGCCACCATCATTTGCTAGGCAATAATGTCGTTAACTGACATACTTCAGTTTCAAAAGATTATTTACCAAAATTTCTGGAGTTTCAAATTTTAATATTTGTATAATATTAATTAAGAAAAGTTTGCTGACTTCGTCCTTCTTAACTTTTAACACATTCATTCATCATTTTTGCGAGTAATTTTTTTTTCCATGCTACCAATCATTTTTTATGGTGAATAATCAGCACAATTTATGAATTGTTTGTTATCTTAGGAAAATACAAATCAACTATTCCTTGCATCATAAATATTTTCAAAATTTTCCAGCTTATTTTTCAGCTTGAATTCTGTAAAGTAGTACCTCTTCTTTATGGCAAACCACCTTTAATATATGAAAAATGATTGGAAACTTTTTTTTAAAGAAAACAATGACAACTTTTTAATTATTAATATATAATCCCACAATTTTCTTCATTTTCATCAGTAATAATTTTTTACATATTTTTGAAGATAAATTTCTCACAAATAAGCACTTTGAATATACTAATTACTTCACCAATACTAAATAATAACATTTATTTTGCATAAAATGAAAAAAATATAAAGCGAACAATGTGAATGACAAAAGATAATAACATAATTATTTTAAAATAACATATCAGTGATAATGATTATGTTTTGGTAAGTAAAGCAAGTAAAAATTTCGCATTCTTTTTATATTTTACAAGTTGTTCTATATATTGGCTTGCATTTGCGTTCATCAATCAAAGACAATCTTTCTAACTTCGAGAGCAAGAAAGATCACTAAGTCTTTAGAGCTAATCAATTAATCAATTGATTTTTTATTACAGCTTCTGCTACATTTTTTCATCGATCTCATATACACCTTACTGAGTCTAATGCAATATGTGGTGTCAAAATGGTCAAGCCTAAAAATCATCCTTTTCAGGCCTAGCACTTTTTGCAACCGAATATTTTTGAATTATCCGCTTTTTTAGGAATACTAGTTCAGTAGGTCACAAACAAAAATATTTTCTTTTCAGAGAACAAGTCTTATCATTAACTGATAACGCTGCTTACAAATATGAGCAAAATAATGTTTGCCTTTAAATAACTACTAGTGCGTGAAATATGCTAAACTGATTGATGAGATTATTCAAGCAAAAAAATTCTATGAAAATGCAAATAGTTTCTTACTTTATAAATTGCTTAAAAATTTTGAAATGGTGAAATTATTAACATGGTATAATTTTTAATGCATTTTCTTTTTAGATATCAAAGCTGAAAAACATATAGTACTTTTTTGCAAAATATGAGTTTGTGATTGTTGTATTGCTTCATTAATCTAATTTTAATAAGTTTATTTCCAAACAAAATTAACTTGAAAATTAGCTTAAAAATTCATCGTAGCAAATTCAGTCACAAATCACTGCCGAATGCATAACTCCAAGGACCAAAAGCTCTAAAAAGAAAGTAAAAAAATTGGAAAACACTGCAATAAATTTGATCCAAGCTTGATGTACAGCAAGAGTTTTGCAACAAAATTCCATCAATTCCTTTAATTGATTAGTTAAAATGTTCAGCAGCAAATGAGAAAGAGTGAAATAATTTTTGCCTACTCTTTCTTATTTCCTATTGACAACTTTGCTTATATACCAAGATATTTAGTTTCTCAGTACAATCGGTAAGTTGTAATAATAATTTTAAAGTCTTAATGGCATTTTTTAAGCGGAAACCAACTACAACAATCACGCACTTTTTTAAATTTTTTGACTGTAAAATGAAATCCAAAATGTTTGGAAAATCAAATTTCTTTATTATGCAAAAATTGTTCAGAAGCGCAAAAATATTCTTTCATTTATGAAGGTATTGAAATTTAACTAATATACTTCTAAAGACGTGTTGTTTTCAGCTTAATTTATTCTCGTCGTTATTCCTAAAGCCATCTTCTGTACCTGGATTAATTAAAAACTAGAAATTATACTTGTAGTTATAAAGTTAATTGGAACAAGTGGCTATTATTTGTGAAAATGGCAAAAATATTAAATACAATATTGCGAAGATGAGTCTTTAGAAATTTATTTTTTTATTTTAATCTTTTAGGTAAAATAGTTTTATAAAGTTGGCTTCAAAATAATCTGTAAATTATTATCAAATTTGAATAGTTACTCTATAGCTAATAGGGTTTATGAATATATGAATCGCACGAAATAACTTTAGAGTAACCAAAATTTTTTCATGCTCAAACATTATTGATTGATAGAATAATTATATTAATATAAAATGTCTTAAAATAACTGAAACATTTCAAATAGTATTTTAAGCTTTCAGGACAAAATTTGAAAGAAAAATAAGTAATGTTGGCTGCTTCGTTTGTTTTTTTGTTAATTTCTACTCTTTTTTTAATCCTGAGTTTTATCTTCCAGATTTTTATCTCACTTCCACTTCGTAAATAACGTATGCAAAAAGTGCTAGACAACAATTATCCCTTCACTGGAAACAAAAATATTCATTCACTGCTGAAGATTCTAACACAAACCATTTTTCTACCAAACCTCTTCCGTGTCTTCAGTATTAGAAAGAAAGTAATCATTGAACGTTAGAAAAAAAAAACCAAATTGCATACATTAAAGACTAATAATAACTTTTGAAACGATAAAACTAACAACTTATTCATTATAAATTGAATCTTTTGCAATTTGTCCAGAATAATTTTTGGAATAGTGGTGCTGATAAATTTTTGCATTTATTTTTAATCAAAATAAATCCACTTACTACTGTTTGTTTTAGTAATTATCAGCTTTAAAATTGGTACGGGAGGGTAGTTCTGCACCAATAAACATTTAATCTTTTATTCATGAAGAATTTTTGAAGTTGCAGAAAAATTTGGTCTTTAAATTCATGTTTGAAAAAATGTTCTTATGAGCTAATACTCAGATCAGCAAAATCATATTTGATTAATCATTATTTAAAAAAAAATCAGATTATGTTACGTAAAAATTGATTTTTTTGTCATTGCTTTCCTACTATATAGCAGTGAGTAATACAAAAAGCTTCAATAATTAACCAGATTAGTTGAGATATTCATTATATTCCACTATAGTGAAAGTTGGTCTGTGAGATAAAAGATTATTTGGTTCATCAAAATGCTCTAATCTTTGAAATATATAGGAAGTAGAACTGCCAAGTTATTTTTGCTGCTTTGCTCATATTACACTTACATTTTGCTCAATTTAGTTGCTTACTTAAACAAATTTATCCAAATGATTTTATATTTTTTGAGTATTTCATAAGTAATTTAAATATTAATGAAAAAAAAGGCTTAAAAATAACTAAGAATGTCAATAATTATTATAAAAACAATGAAACAACTTGGATAGAGGATGCTTTAACAAAGACTAAAATACTGTTAGAGGATGAATGGTTGAAACATCATCACCTCAATGTACATTTACATAAACATTCTCGACATCTCAAACAATCCTAAAAACTTTTGCTTCAAAGAGGAATAAATTTTCTTCTTTAACTTAAAACAATTAACTAACTTTCACCCACATATTCCACTTTTTTTTGAATTAGAAATGTGTATAATCATTAAGCACTTTTAAAAATAACTGGTTCTCAAATTACAAAAATTCGCAGCTAGAAATAAAATCACTTTAAAAAATGCATCACGAAGAATATGATCGTAACAAAAAGATGCAGATTTAATTTTGTCGATCATTCAGATTGGCAGTTTCAATTATGAATATTAAACAAATAGGAAGTACCGATTTCAAATGAAACAATCTATACTTGCAAAAATTGCTGAGGAATAAAAGACGTATATGTTACGTGACCATATATATATATATATATATATATATA